>JBBPUG010000221.1:0-33031 GCA_038094535.1 Tubosaeta aff. alveolata
TGTGCCCACTACAGTACATTAGCTAGAACTACAATGAAGAAACAGCTGGAGTCTCACCTCAGTCACTGCCCACGGTGTGAAACACGACTGAGGTGAGAGAAAAGTAACGTAAAGCTAAAAATATGGGCGGAGTTGTGATCGCGTAAAACTCCAGAATGTTCAAATTAGTGTAAATGGAATAAGTATTGAAAAATAGGTGTTTCCAGTCTTCCCGCAGAAGAAGCACTTCAAGACTATTGGAAGTGGCTGCACGGGAAACTTCCGGAAGTGTCGGAAGCGCGGGAATTCCGGAAACATCGGAAGTATTGGAAGATATACAGAGTTACACTTTGACAACACATAATCCTTCCCTTCCATGCTGCCGATACTCATCCAAGTTGTTGCCACCCCAGTTCCGGTCGCAGTCGCCTTCACCAAATCATCACAGAAAACAGACTGCCTAGTATAGGTCAATCACCACCCCTCCATTCTCACCCTCATCAATACATCAGTCAGATAGAATGTGGTACAAATCATCGGACAATGGTCAGTCTGAGGAACAAGAACATCCTAGTACTGGGGCGCAGGTGCGCTGCCACCAAAGCAGGACATCGAGCGAGTACTGACCACGAGCCATAAGGAGGTGATTAAGGTGAGTTGCTGTGTCATTCTACATATCTTATACTGACTGTGATCTGGACAGACGTAGAACATCACCCCATCTCCCCATCCCATACCTTTGCATACCTCACCGATTCCCCAGCCCCGGCCGCACCACCTTCTTGTGCCCATAGACATGGAGGATTCTGTGCAAGGTTAGAAGGATGGTCTACCTGTAGTTCATACGGCAATCTCATTTGCTTAAACGTCCCAACATGCCATGTGGCGACCATTAACCGTTCACCATCTTGCCACCTGCAAGAGAGGGAGACGCACAGAGAGCGTGGGGGAACACATTGTTGTCAGTGTCGATGACGAACCCAAAGAGAGAACCCAGAAAGAGGATATAGAAGCATATGGAGGATCATTTGAGGGTTGTGGCTGGCAGTCGGATCACCATATCATGACAAAACTTGGGCAAGTCACGTTTGGGTGCGTTGTCCTTGAAGCTGATCATGTCCTGTGCTAATTCTGGTTGTGTTTCCCCGGTGAAGTCCACAAGACGGGCATGCCATGGTTCCCAAATGTATTATTATGCACAACAAGAAAGAGGGCATGCCTATCACTGCTCTTTAGAAAACCGAGATTCGCAAGGCCATAAAACATGTATCCTGGATATGTTTATGGTTCAGAGTTAGTCTCAATTCCCTCATCCTTCCCTTCACGTGGTTGTAGGCAAAAGTAAGGGGTCTTCTCTTTCAGTGTACATGGTCTTCCTGTACATGGACCATGACCTTTCGAGCCCGTTGGAGAATGAAAGGAACTACAGCCATGTCATATCCAGTTGTACACGAAGTAGGTTCTGGGAGGGGCAGGGTATGTGCACCATGTGAGCACCCTCAGACCGCTTTCACCTTGAAAGTTCCTTTGTTGGCATACGCTCATGTATGGAATCATATCCTCCATCACGATATGAAAGCTACTAATTTGCTCATCTTCAAAAGCATATAGCTAATTTCAGTCTCACACATGCATCCAATTCCTCTACTGTTCCTTGTTGGAAAACATGTGGAGGGAAAGGAAAAGAGGTAAACAAATTGTGTTATCATGAAGTGGTATAGTCCCTCAGAATCACTTCTTAAGGTGAGACAGCAGGGAGGCAACAAATGAGGTATCATGTGCGTCGTTTTGATCTCGCTACGGTGCATTGATTCGCTAATTGGCATATCTACTACCTGTGTTCTTCGCAAAATGTTTATGTGCAAACCGATCCCATCCAGGTCGTCCGGTATCGATTGATTGGAGAAATATGACAGTGATGTGGAACACCCAACTTGAAGCCCATGTTCGTCAGGTGGGTTGACACTCTCCACCAGCATTTTCATCAGCCTGGGGACGTGCAATCTCATGGGCAAACTCATACATTTATTCTGCGGAACAGAATCACAGTGTCAAGCACTCGACTGTGATTACTTTTGGATGGACCCATAAACCGCCGATCCCAAAATGTGAGTGCCATGCAGAGCCATCCTGCCCTGGTGCTTACGTCCCTGGCCAGACTTCCTGTTAGCACAAAACCTTGCACGAATTTGACAAGTGGGGCCGCTGGCATAATTTACCACTGCAGCCACCTCACCCTGCACCTGATCATATACAGCCTGCACTTCACCACAGACAAGGTTTCAGCTATGGGCACCATTGGCATGAACATCACCCCAGGGTGTCATGCCAGTCATGCTCACCACGCTGATGCAGCAGACCTAGGGTCTACCCTGGCAGATACACTCCACCACCAGGAATGCACAGTCCTGGGGGTGTACTGATAAACAGACCTGAACCAAAGGGGTAGCTGCCAGGGACAGAGATCAGGGCCAAGACCATGAGTGAGGATAGTATGGAAGTGATGGGTGGGAGTAGTGAGCTCAGCTTGGGACTTCCACACTTGTGGTATGCATGTTTTCAAATGTGTTAGCAAATGGCCTTATGTTGGCATGAACTAGTGCAGGGCATGTTTCACTTCCTTTCATAGGTCATTGATACTGCACTTTTTTATTGACTGGTCATATAGACTATAGTGGCATGCTAGAGATATGACCATCAATTCTCACCCTGGGATTCATGGTGCAGCTGTCTTTGCCTCCTGGATGATTTGTCATGAAGACATGTCCCACCTTTGCTACTACCATGTACAATTTGCAAGATATCTTTTGTGTCTGCTCTAAGTTATTGATATTGTTGACCACCTCTAGGAATTTGCAGTGGTTCATTAATGCTGTTGTTCACTCATTTCAAGTGGATTTCTACCATCATGCAGTGCATGTACAACTTAGGGGATTCTACATGTTTAACAGGCATGAAAGCAATGAAAACACACCACTAAAACAGCAGGCTAAAGCTTGACAGTACATTCACAAGAAATTGGCTACATGGATGGCACTATTTGGAAATTCCATTTTATTTTATTGTCACCAGACATACCAGCCAGCTCCTCTTCTATCCAATAAGATTTTCCAGGGCTCTCTTATGGTTGCTGACATTTTCATTCTTGGTTGCCAAACTGTTAATTGAAATCCAAGAGTGAAATGTTATAAAACTTACAAGTGACATGTTTAGAAAGTAGATCCATAATAAGCAGAATCATTGCCTCCTTTTCTTCTTCCTGTGGCTTATATTGAGGATAGAACTCATTGAGTGCTTTGACCACTTTGGAAGATATTCCAGATGATTCATACATCTCAGCTGCCATTGCAATTGGACTTCCAATATTCTTCTGGTGAAGGAAGAAGGAGTGTTCCAAAATCAAGGCCCAAGTTACAAATATTGACCATTGGGAGAAATTGACATTTTTTGAAATCTACCAATGCCAGCCTCAAGAGCCTGCTTCCATGGAGCAGCCATGAAGGGGGGAAGAGCCTTTGTAATGTTGAAGAACAATTATATATAAGACAACAAACATACTTTTGATGATGATCTTGCAGTGGATTCCTTGGACATCTAATTATTGTATGTATAAAATTTCATTAGAAGTGTAATAAATTACCATTAAGGAGGTGGTAATCTAAATCAATTAAGTTTAAATCTGGATTAACTATAAAATAGAGGAGTTGAATAACACACATTCTAATTTATGAAATATTGTTAATAAAAAGCTGCAAAAAATAAATGCACACCCACCTCCTTTGAAATCAAATTTGAGAAGAATTTATAAGCAGGATCTAAACTTAGAGATTGAGATCACACATACATCCTGAAAGATAATATTAAAAGATGGAAATACATCAGTACTATTTGAACATTCTATAAACTATTAACTTACCTGCTATAAATATAAGGAAAAAATATTAGTGAGTGTTAATTCTCTGATAAAATTAGACCACTAACATTCTATAAAGGACAATGAAACAGAGAGTGATTAGAATCAATTTGAATTATGATTTCCCTGATGAAAGTCACTTACATCCTAATATGAGAGAAACAAACAATCAGCCCCAGCCAGAACTTTCTGATCCACTTACCTCCTATGAAGGAGAGGAAAATATAATGTGACCAGCATTAGTCTGGATTCTTCTATCAGATTCAGATTGCTTACATTCTATGAAGGAGGCAGAAACAGACAGTGATCAGCACTAATCTAAATTCTCCAATTATAATCAGACCACTCACCTCCTATAGATGAGAAAGAATCAATAATCAGCATTAATTGCAATCAGAATCAAACTGCATACAGACTATGAAGGAAAGTAAAGCAAAGAGTGATCAGAACTAATCTAAAGTCTTCAATTAGAATCAGCCCACTTACAGTCTATGAGAGTAAATGAAATAAAAAGTGATCAGCACTAATCTGATTTCCCCAATCAAAATTAAATCCTTACATCCTACAAATGAGAGAGAAATAGTGAGTGACCAACACACCTGAATTCAAATAAAGCCAAACCACTTACAGACTATGAATGATAGAGAAATAGTGAGTCATCAGCATTCATCTGAATCCCCTCAATTAGATTCAGACCTCTTACATCCTATACATAACAGAGAAATAGTGAGTCATTAGCATTGGTCTGAATTCCAAAATGAAAGCCAAACCACTCACAGACTATGTAGAAGAGATAAATAAATGATCAGCACCAATCTAAATTCTCTAGTCAAGATCAGATCACTTACATTCTATAAATGAGAAAAAAACATAGAGTGATCAGCATAAATCTGGATTCATAGTCTGAATCAGGTCACTTACATCTGTTACGATTCTTTTCTTTTCTTTCTTTCTCTTAACGAATAGTCTTCTCATCATACTCTCTAGTACTTTCTCTTCTCATCGTTCATCACGACTCTCTTGAGACTATCGACACTTTCTTCTGGCGATAACTCGGACCATTACTCCTCAGACTTATTCCTTCTTCTGAGGGATATCCAAGGCTGACGTCTCGTCCTCTCACCTTTCCCTTTCCAATGACTTCCTCGTGTTGTCATTTCCTTTCCAAGGTAGATGACTCGACTCCGCAGTCTTTCCTTCTTTGTCTTGTCTTATCTTGCTATTTCATTGGACGATTAACTCCGCAGTTGTCTCTCTCACAACGGCGATGTTTCCCCTTATTCCATGACATTCCATACTGTTCCATTCTCTCACGGTTGGAACACTTATATACCAGATCGCCTGTATTATAGTTCCTTACTCTGAATCTACGATATTCGTTGTACTCATTCTCAGTCCTCGAGTGATTCTTGAGACCGTGTGCTCACTCGTCATTGTCCTCTGTCCTCTGTCTTCGTTTCGCACTTAGCTTGCTAAGAGAGACGCTGTGGTACCTCTTCGTGAGCGTCCGCCTCTCTTGGGTTAAGTCGAACGCTCTCTTGAGTACACCTAGCATTATAACATCCTATGAATGAGGAAGAAACAAAGTGATTAACACTCTAAATTCTTCAATTAGAAATAAACCACTTACCCACTATAAATGAGAGAAAAACAGTGAGTGATCAGCAGCAATCTGACATCCTCAATCAGAATCAGACCACCTACACTCTATATGGAGGGAGAAATCAGCATTAATCTGAGTTTTCTAATCAGGATCAGACCACTTACTTCCTATAGACAGAAAAGAAATTGTAAGTGATGATCACCAATCAGAATTTTTCAATCAGAATCAGATCACCTACCTTCTATGAATGCAAGAGAAACCATTAGCAATTAGCACCAATCTAAAGTCACCAATCAGAATAAGGTCATTTACCCTCTATACTAAGTAATCAGTGCCAATATGAATTCTCTAATCAGATTTAGACCACTTACCCACTATAAATGAGAGGTATGGAGTAATTAGCACTAATTTGAATACTCTGACCACTCACATCCTATGAATAAGAGAGAAACAATGAGTGATCAGTACCAATCTGATTTCCCTAATCAGAATCAGACCACTTACCAACTATAAAAGAGAGTGAATCAGTGAATGATCAGTACCAATCTAAATCTTAATTCCCCAGTCAAAATCAGACCACTTGCCCTCTATAAGAGAGAAGCAGTGAGTGGTGAACACCAACCTGAATTTCCCAATCTAAATTAGACCACTCACAGACTACAATAACAGAGAATCAAAGAATCAATTTGAACATCCTAATCTGAATCAAACCACTTACAAACTATAAATGAGAGAAGGAACAAAAAGTGATCAGCACAATCTAGACTTCCTAATCAGAATCAGACGACTTACATTCTATGAAAAGAAGTGAAATGGTGAGTGTTAGTATCAATTTGAATTCCACAATTGGAATCAGACCACCCACAGACTATGAATGAGAGAAAAACAGAGTGATCAGCAACAATGCAAATTCTTTGAAACTCAGATAACTTACCCACTATAAAAGAGAGAGACACAGTGAGTGATTAGGATGAATTGAATCCCTTGATTAGAATCAGACTATGTACCTCCTATAAAGGAGAGTGAGAAACAGTAAGTGATCAGGACCAGTCTGAATTCCCCAATTAGAACCAGACCACTTACCCACTATAGATAAGAGTAAAGCAGTCAGCCATCAGCACCAATCTGAATTTCCCTATCAGAAATCAGACCACTCACAGACTATAAAAGTGAGAGTAATAAGTGCCAATTAGAATTCCTAATCAAATAAGACCACTTACTGACTATAAATGAAAGTAAGTGATTAGTGCCAATTTAAATTTATTTACCAAGCCCACTTACAAACTATGAATGGATGAAAGATAGGGAATCATCAGAATTAATTCTAGTTTTGCCTGCCTACTGACCTCCTGTAAGTAAAATGGGTGCAAATGTAAGATATGTTAAAGCACTGGAAGTTGATGATTAGAAGATAACATACTCTTGCATGTGGAAACAATAGTGCCATCTCACTCCACAATCTCCTTTGGCTCTCCTTATGAAATGCAGAATTGGACTCCCATTTAGCAGAAACAAATTGCAGTAGTACTCTATAACTGTGTCAACATTTTATTATCACCACAAACATTGTCTTACCTTTCTACAGAATACTTCATGCAGAGCAACATGATTGATTTTTGGATAGTATGTGGTATCATTTGCAGTGTTTCCACATCCAAGACCACTGCTGTTGCTTCTAATAAACTTTCACATCCATGTTCAAGTTTGTGCATATCTATATATAAAAAATGAACCAGGGAGTAACACTGTACATTAGGTGATGACCCTTACTTTCCAGATGTACATAGCCATTTGGAGGATACTTTTTTTTCTTCAGCCTTTTCCATGCAGTGTCCCTTTTCAGCATCTCTTTTGCATATTCCTTGACCCTTAGGAGCCTCTCATGCCATGGTAATTTCCTCTCATCAGGCATCAGTCTTGCAAAAGCAATGGTCAACATCTCATCACATTTTGTAAACACAACCACAATGGGCACTGCAATTGAAATGTCATCCAGATGTAATCCATAGTAACAGAAACTCTACCATTTCCTCTGTTAAACTCATCAAAAAACTGCTCCTCATGACTTAGCAGAGCACGGTGGTATTGGTCCATTGGAATGCAATACCTGTACAGGGACATACTGTCTTCAATGTACTTGAGTGTTGTTATGTCTTCTTACCATATAGCATGAATGCATTCCTTGAGGAAAGTGGTTGCACGTTCAGCAACAAAGGCTTTCATCTGTTCGAATTCTATGCTACGACCGGCCTCGAATCCACGTGAGTCATGAAAGACAAAGTCTGGGTGGCTTTTGAAGACCATCCCGTCTGTGATGTCGTGCATTCCACGCTTGGGGCACACCAACTGAGCATGAGCAGCGGATTTAAGGTGACAACTGACACTCACCTCAACAGAAACCTGGATCTGTGCACGATCAACCTGATCACATACCGTTAGTGCTCTGAGGGATGGAAATGCGAAGCAGAACCCCACTTTTCTCCCCCGCTCATCGTAAATCTCCGGGTCTTCCGTGGAGTCGCAAATTCTCTTGAGAATTGTTGTTTTACCCGCGTTGGCCCGGCCCATAATGAGAATCCTGAAACGTCCGAACTTCTCTCTGAGGTCGGACTCCATAGTATGGGTAAGAGTTAGGGATAAGGCTGGGATGAACGCCGGTGGTCTGCGTGTTGGAAGAGCTGGCACTGCTCCGACACAACACACCCCAACAACCGAAATCACCAGATGTCTTCCTGGACAAATGGCTGCACACACGATTGTTCTTCAAGCACACCACCGCGTACGCAACTACATATTGTTCTTTCCATCTGATATCTAACCAGTTTGCAAAGTTAAATTGGTACAGCGCGCAAGGCTCGCACCAACGGACTTCCCCCACGTGTCTCATAGCCACAACGGACCCTCATTGCCACCTCGTTGACAGACGATTTCGAATCTACTGTGGCTACGCTGAGAGGGGATGGGATAGACGAGAGACAGACGGGCGAGAAAACCCTTCCAAGAGTTAGCTACGGTTGTCGGTACGTATCACATCGAGTGCAGTACATATGATCACTTTTGCCATCTCTAAGCACCTCCCATGCCAATGTACCAGCTCTGGTAGTCAAATTCCTGACGCTGTATATGAGACCCGATGAACCGACACGCATACTATGGTATGCGCTCCACGGTTGCGGTAACCTCATCCCCATCTATGCACGTTTTCCAATTCTGGAGTCGACGTGTCCAGATTGTGTATACGAGGTCCGACGGTTGGCAATACAAGTTATGCCCCTGGGGTAGCATTGACACCGCGAACGACATTGGGGGTTGGGAAGCGAGACAGTGCTCCATCTGTCAAAAAGGAATACTCGGGGAAACTGAGGCGAGCAGCGTCTGTTTCAAATAGTCGTCGTGAAGCGCTTCTTCCTGCGCAGATAGAAGCGAGTGAACTAGCAGTAGAGTGAAGCATCGAGCATAGTCACTCGCGACGCGCGTCATCCATGTCCAACGCCACCGTGCCCAGACTGAGTGCCACATGTACCCCGTCTGGGGATGCCCCCGACCTGAAGGAAGCCGTAATGCGTTAACAGACATCAACCAATCTAACATGAGCTTCGTTAGCGCTCGAGGCTGGGAGCACGGATCTTGAGTCTGCACGGGCCTGTCAACGACATGCCGCTTCGAAACTTCCGCGGAATAGTTCTGGCGCGTCCCTCGACGGTTCGATCTCGAACGGGCCTGTGTTAAAAGACATGAAAGCCGGTGAGGTGTTCTGCGAAGCACTGAGAGGGTAATAAAGAACTTTGAAATATGCTCAGTGGTTTTCCCCGGAAAGTGACCACACACTACCGTGCATTGTATGCTCTGTGGTGTGGTGAGGGCATGTCTCACCCACAATCGAGCTCTGAATCGGACTTGATGGTTCTATTGGAGAGGTAAGCGTATGGTAGAACATACAATGTGAACCGAAGAAACCAAGTAACATTCCTACAGAATCCTAAAGGTATCCAGCCTGCCGCTCAAGGCTGACCGGGTAGCGCATACCGATTGCAGCGAACCACGGACCTCGTCCGCTACACTCCCGGACCAATCACCACCACATGCCCCATGTCGGAATCTGCGCGCCCGACAAAGGGCTCGCCGCGGGGTAGCCAGTGCACGTCGTTCGCTTTCATCTTGGCGTAGGGAGTGGGCAGCAGCGCAAGGTTGATGTCGAGGGTGAACCACTGTGGCGTCATCTGTTGGACGCGTGAGCCAAACATATGCAGGAGACGGCAAGACGCACTCGTTCGGCACACCGATGTACGTCCATGCAGCGTAGATCCGAATGTCAAACGCCTAGTCGACGCTGGCGATGGTGAAGAGGAGCGCGGTGTACGCAAAGAAGGCGTGTCGGTCCAGGCTTCTCCTTGTTCGCCTGTGGGCAGAGTGCGGAGAGGACGCACCTAGAGCTCACGACGGGCAGTTTGGGCGGCGGACGCCCGCAGAGCTGCTCAACCCGCGGCGAGCTAGACGGTGGGACTCCAACCCACGGCACCATCGAGGGCGAGATCCTGAATCCGAGCAACAGCCAGAGGCGCTATCGAGCCACCCACCACCTAGCAGCGTAGTTATTCTCGATGACGAACGCGTCGGTCTAGAGAGTTCAACGTTCAACGGTGGCTATGCTACTATGCGTGCTCGCTGGCGCACGCAGCCTACACACAAGCGTTGGCGTCGCCGAGACCTGGAAGAGCGTTCGAGTTGCCTAGTCATTCTTAGCAAGGTAAAATACAGCACAAAACCAGAACCATAACTAAGCGAACACAGTGACCAACTCGGCGCCTCCGTTCCCCCCTTGCAAGCCAACCATATCCGCCACACGGTCTTGCGCGTCCTCTAACAAAAGACCATCTGGGTTCTCCCTGCTCTCTTCAGGCACGCTCGGTCCAAGGTCACGACGGAGGTGCAACGTCCATCCGCTCCACTCGCTTTCGATAGCGGACTGGGGGGCCACGACAAGGCAGACTGGCTCACAAACACGCGGTCATACGACACTATAGCCCGCAGCAACGCGAGGGCGTCTTCCTGCCAGCATCCACTTTGCGCTCGCTAATATCCGAATTGGAGCTATCTGTCCTTCCACACATTGGCGAGCGCGTCGGAGAGCAAGCCGATACCGCCCCCGAGACTTCATCCGTGTGAAAGCGTCACACTCCACGTCTTGTGAGTTGTTCTCTGCACGAGAGACAGGGTGTACGGAGAAGGACACCTGTGAACGGAGACGTTTGTGCAAGAGATGAGACGCAGGCGAGGCGATGGGAGACGATCCGGAAGTATACCTTGACAACGTCAGGAATTCTGTGGTCTCCCTGACTGCCATGGAGCCAAGCACGAGACGCTGGTAGCCTAGTATCTCGATGAACTCGGTTAATCCACCGGCGCGCAGCGCCAAAAGGGCCTACGACTGGGACCCGGTAAAGGGCAAAGACTGAGCAAGCAATGCGGTCGTGCACAGATCAGATAAAAGCTTTTCAGACGCCACTTCTGTTCGAAGACTTTAATCGAGCGATAAATGGTTGAAGACTTGCCGTAGCACGGACAGAGATATCTTTTGAACGACAGGCTCTGCAAGCCATGTCCGCACCCGCCACTGTTGTTGGGTTTCAATTCCGCTATGAGATCCTCGATCCATCCCAATTCATCCAGCGCTGACCTTCAAGGCGCTCATGAGGTTATCGATTGCGCCCCTAGAGGTGGGCAGGTCCGACACTTCCTCAACATGATTGGCATGCTTAATAGACGACGAGTTAACGCCACTAACATCACGAGAATCGGGAGGGGTTGGAAGGTCTGAGGTCACTGTCGCGGCATGCGTCTGAACGGTCGCAACTGGTAGATCCTTCGCGGAACAGGGAGGGATCTAGGGCATCACAATAAAAAGAAAGACCGCCAAGAATCTTCACGGGTGTGGCGATCAGAAACTGATTGAGGAGTGGAGGTCAATAATGGAGAATTGGAGACGAAGAGAGCGCAAAGACAGCAGTGGTGACTCAGCCGGTCCAGCTTTCAAATTTTCAATCTCCGCCCACTGCGTCTTACTGACTCGTCATGGAGCAAAAGAGCTTGGTGTTGTTTCAAACACACATATTTTGAAGGCGAGTCTTCAACATTCTCTTTTTTTCATTCGACCATCAATGATATGCAAAAAAATTATACTGATTTAATGAATACGACCTGCTTAACAAGCAGGAATGACCGTATCGATTTTGTAGTCTGAGACTTCATTGAAACTTTGTTTCTCATGGATGCAGGTGCTCATGTTTGTGTTTCATAGGTCCAATGAGTGCCTTTTGGTGTCGCTATGGTAGCTCCTAGGCTACTCCTTTGCTGCGAGGGCAACACCGAGGGCGTGATACATTCAGCATGTGTTCATCGGTACGAAATTAATGGGTCCTTTTTATATATCTTATCGTGAACGAGACAGTGAGGCCAAAGCTTTTGGTGGTCAGCTGTGATGGCTGGAGTGACTCCGTGTTCCGTCGCTACTCTCGAGCACGGGTTCCTGTTCTTTTCTGTCCATTCAGCATCACTGGTGTAGCCCTAAATAAGATCTTCCTTGCATGGACCCTATATGTCATACGCTTGCCGTTGAATTTCGGTTTTGGAACAGCTCTCATTCCGGTCCTAAGCTACAAACTGTGTGGTAAGAAACTGTCGATGGCTCCTATGAAGATCAAAGCGTAGAGCTATGCTAACCGCTCAAGGGTGTTTCCAAGGGATACGAGTTAGTTGCTATTTGCTACATATTAAACTGTGAGATGAAGTGCGTGTCTATGACAAGATGCAATGCCATGGGTCTAATATATGAATGCAGGGATGCAGGATGGTAAATGTGATGGAAGAAAACAACGCAAAGATGTAGACAAACGGCGGCGGGAGTTCGATGGGATGCTGGTCCATAGGTCTCTCACTCAATCACATAGAACTCGGGAACCCAGGTGTTCCGATAGTAATGAACGGAGAATAAGACGATGTCGTGCACACGAATGCCTTCCAGGCCAGATGTCAACGCCCATTTTTTCCATTGGACAGAAATGCAATGTTTCTGTGCCGAGATGTTAAGCTCAAAATTTGATGGCCAGATGCGAGCAAATACTCACAGAAACAACGCTGTGAAAGTTTAGAAGCAGCCCACAGATCTCTCTAGCTAGGTTTTGACGTGTGAGATCCCTCCCGGCGGGTTGCACATCAACCTTTGCATGCATACGGTCCCCAAATTTCCCGCATTCATAACCTGGCCACTGAGGGTCACTCTCAGAAGAGCACAGCGAAGAATGGTCTATCTTCACCTCGAGATTCACCACAATTGATCTCCACCCGTGGTGGGCCAATACCGCGTCATTCGGAGCGTCTACTATGACAGTATCCCTTAGGAGATCCTTCACGCGCACGCCTGCCCAACCGTTGACGCTGAACGTGATAGCGGGGAAGGTGTCGTCCGGTGGGCTGAGTTGAAGCGGTCGGGGAACACGTTCGATCCTGCGTCGGTCTGGCAACGCATAATATTGTGGCATCGGCTCACGCATGGCCGCCGGGTGCACGGGTGGGTTGATATTACGAGTGCAGTGCTATGGTACCGAGCGGACCTCGTAAGTATCGGAGACTCCCTGATGCGCAATGACACGTACCCATTGGGCAACTGACCAGCCGCCCCGCTGCATTTCGTTAGTGGTGTTCATATATTCAACGTTAAACGTGAGGCGGAGAATAGACCACGGAGGCCAGCTCTGAGGGGAGTATTGTTGGAGAAAGATGGAGAAGAAACATCTTGAATTTATACCACAACGTTGTCGTCAACACAGTTGTCCGGGTGTCCAAGGGAAAATTTGACAGTGTACGTTACCGCAGGTGACCCAGGGCAGGTTGAAAATGGCAGCACAAAAGAACACAATGGGCGTTGCAACTGATCTTGAATGAATGTCTTGTAGGGCCGCTAAACGCCTATCGACGGTCGAACTACGACCTCCTCGGACGCACGTCTCCACCATCACTCCTTAGTTAGGCAGCGGGGTCACTTTGATGCTAGCCTGCACTGTTGTGAGTTCGTTTGCTACTGCGGGAGAATACGACTCCGGGAATTTGTGAATTATGACACAACTTACTCGCCAACGGTGTGTTTGACCTTCCTCTCCCATCACTCCATGCGCTCTGCAACGTCGAAGGCCGTAGCGTGGATTGGTCCTGTAGATTGATGACAGGGTGGAAAAGCTTGTCTCCGAGATACTAAACGGCGACCTTTAAAGAGCATTGTGACCTTTATTCGGAGTCTGCGCTCAAAAACGCGTTCTCATTCACGCACCATCAAGTGTCACCAAACCAGTTCCCAAAGGCTGGTAGGCACAAGTTTAAGTTCTGGGTGTAGGAGAACTCAACGACCATTACCGAACATTCGGAACTTCCTTTTTTAGCGTTCTGAAAATAACCACCAACAAAGATGCCTTCCGAAATGGGGACTCAACACCGGACGGAAGCTTCTCGAAGTATGCCGAACCACCGACATTTTGGTTCTGATGTCTTGAATGTTGGCGTTCGTTCGATTACAGAAAGACTGAACCCTATAAAAGCTCATATGATCTCCTTGCACCCCTCATTCAAACTACCAAGCGCCATCTTCACCACACTCGACTTTCTACCTTCACAATCATGACATCGTTAGTCCAGCTTTACTACAACCCTCTGGTTGACTTTGAACGCTTATTCGATGATGCGTTCAATGCTCACTTCCAGCCTTCCTCGTGCAATCCGGAAGTGCGACGCCACTCCGTAACCACACGGCACCTCGATTCGTTCCGCCCAAGGTAGATCTGTTCCCGCAGGCTCACATTCAACGTGTATACTTACTTTACACTCTTCCTTGCAGAATGGACGTGAAAGAATCCAAGGATTTGAATGAAGTGACGGCCACATTCGAGGTACCCGGACTCAAGTCCGAGGACATCGCTATCGATTTGAAGCACAACCTGTTGAGTATCTCAGGCGAGTCCACGGCCTCGAACGCTGTGGAGGAGGGCCAATACGCAGTTCATGAGCGCCGTCGCGGCAAGTTTGCTCGCACACTACAGCTCCCCTTCGGCACCAAGGTCAGTCAGCCATACACGACTACTTGCATCGTGTTTCTCACGTTGATGCTAGCCGGAAGATGTGAAGGCGAAGTTGGAGAACGGCCTCTTAACGGTGACTTTTCCAAAGTCAACCCCAGAACAGCAACCGCAACGCATTTCCGTTCAGTAGTGCTTGTTCATTTATGGTCGTAATAATTGTCGCTCTTGAAGTCTGTCCATGTACATGTTCGTGGAAATAATATGCTGTAACTTGTGGATGCCATCCGTGTGGAAGGAGTAAACTGATTGTCTCTCGGAGCACGTACCAGTGCGTGAAGTGAAATTGAAAGGCCTTGCATAGGAATAAGGCACATCAGCTGCGTCATTCCTTGTGGGGACGAACAGGAAAACTTACCGAATGTCAGGGTCCGCTTATCCGTAAATGATGGAGTGATCATCACCAAATTGTGGCACTGCCGCTCGGCGTCGAGACAACAAGGACTCTGCAAGACCCGCTTCCCAATGAGCCCGGCGCAAACGATCGGGTGGCACAGGATCGTGAATCAGTACGTGCTCGTCGTGACATCGATCTGTCAGTTCAGTATTTTACTCACCGAGACCTGAGAATGAGTGTTCGGAATGCCACGAGCGTGGCCGTAGAAAGCCACGAATCCCATGAGTAAACCCATTGGCAGAGTCCACATTTGAAGGAGCAAATTCAGGATCAACCTGAGCGTCCGGCCAGTTTGATCGCTGCTCTGGAGACCGCCCGGAGGGCACTGTGCATCACATGCGGCTGGTGGCAAGGAGCCTTTTGTCCGCCCGTGCAGGGCGGTTCAGAGTTTAAATCCCATATGGCAGGGACTCGGTTATGGCACGGCGATAACAGCCCCTTCCCATTGAGCGCGGGAGTGTCGGGGATCGTGTGCTGGTCCGGCCACCCTCCTTCTTCCAGCAGTTGGCGACTACCAGGGTGTCCGAGTTTCTCGTATACCTCCTTCTCCGGGTTGCACCCCAGTCAACACATTGACGTACCGCGTGAAACGTGAACCTGGGCGCTGTTGGGGGGTCACCAGAAACGTAACATCTTCTATCGCATATCCGCACAGCCTGAACACCGACTCAGAGTAGTGTACCGCCCGGGCCCTGAAGTAATAGATTAGAATGTTTTAGTGCCGCAGCTTTGATGGAATGGATGCTACCATTACATTCAAGTGCAAAATCTCTATGTATATGTACATTGGGCGATGCGTGTATGCAGTGAGAGATAATCGAATAGAGCGACCGACGCGCCAGGGACCATCACGGGCTACTGCCCAGGGACGACAGGTTTAAAAAGTCGATGACACGCCAAGAAATAACACCGGGGTGTCCACGGAGAAAAAGAGCGTGTCTAAGGACGAGCCACAAACACAGACGTATTCCAAGAGTGTGAAAAGGGAACTAAATCAGGGCCGACCCAATCCACTGAGCTCCCAAGCCATCTTGCGTTGTACGGACGGCACAAAGCCTGCGAACCACAGCGCCCAATCACGCACCGTCACCACACTAATCGGCAACCACCAAAACGCCCAATCGGAGCTATCCAATCCCAAGACCCACAGGAGGCCTTTGGTGAATTTGATGACTTGAAACGCTCGGTCGAGTCGTTCGGCGGAAAACGTGCGCAGGAGTGTGTCCGCTTCTGAGAGCGATTGTGTCTTGGTCATGTCCATGTGTTTGAGCAGTACGTCGCCCAAGAAGATGCCATCTCGTATGCCCAGGTTCATGCCCTGTCCACCGGTCGGGGCGTGAATGTGCGCTGCATCTCCGACGAGAATGACCGGGCCGCCCCCCGGATCTCCGTGTTGAGAGGCACCTGAAGCAGTGAGGCGGACGAACATCGTATCGGCGAGTGCAGCGTGGTTGCGGTAGCGGGTCGACCAGACGACGTCCTTGATGCGTACGGACTTGCGCTTGGGGTTTACAGACGCATTGGATGACATAAAGTACGGGCCAAACCGATCAACGACGTTTTGCAGGTATTCCTTGTTGGGTGCACGTGGAATTTCTCCGTCTGCCACAGGGACACCAGAGACGATGCGATGGATAGGGCCGGTGAGATTGGGGTGACCGTTTTCGACGAGGTAGTCATCGAATGCTTTAGGCATGGGGGCACAGAGGAAGAAACTATGAGGTGACAAGGTAGCTGTAAAGGGGATATCGTCCGGAGATTCAAAGGTGATGTCTGCGAGGATCATCTGCGAGAGGTTGGTCACCTTGTCTGCTTCTTTGCTGAGAGGATCCGCGAAATTGATGCCAATGATGGTGCGGATCTAGATCGAGTGATGAGCGGTGTGACGGAGATGAAATATGCCAAACAGGGGCTTACCACCGAGCGCGCACCATCTGCACCGATTACATATTTCGCGGTGACGACCCTGCCGTCCTCAAATACAACATCCGTCAGGAACGCATCTCCCGAGTTGCGCTTCATGCCGACCACCCGTAGAGGTCGCTGGACGGTCACGCCAAAGCTATGTAACTTTTCGACGAGGACATATTCCGTCAGGTTCTGTGGTATGAAGATGACATAGGGATAGCGCGTGCGTCCTTTGAGAGTCGACATGTCGGGGTGGATCACACCTCCCGAGCGCGTGCCGATTTCGAGCTTCGTAGTGATCACTCCTTTGGATACCATTTGGTCTGCACATCCAATGGTTTCCAACGCCTTTGCTAGACGGATCAGTCAGGAAGCGCGGGGCGGAGGTGAACAACATTACCTCGAGAGTGGAGGCATGGATTACGAGAGCGCGAGAGGTGTTATCAGTGTGTTCCACAGCGTCGACAATAACAAAGTCACGAAAGCCTTTATGAAGGAGAGACAAGGCTGCAGAGAGGCCGGTAGGACCAGCGCCCACAATGAGAACGGTAGTGCTGTCTGGGAGCGACATTGCCGCGTGATGGCCATGAAAGCCTGTTGAGATTAAATAGACCGTCGCATGAGCGTGGATATCTCCGTCAGACGAGATTGGCTTCCGATTGTAATGGAAATTGGCGATCCAGGTTGAAGAAAACGGTGATGACAAAGCGCGGTGACGAAACGCTAGTGCTTTGAGCTAGCATATGGACTAGCAGAAAAGCTGATCAGAAATCTAGCTGTACAAATTGATGCGCCCGTCGCGCAGAAGGGAGATGGTGTGTGTGATGAATGCCAAAAAAGCACCTAGCCAGCATAGAGATAACGCCAAGTCATAGACCGGACTGTGGTGACAATAACTTCTGAATTGCGTAACCCCGAGTTCCCCACGATGAGTGGGAAGTAGCTTGTCGAAGTGACATCAGTGTCGAGTCCCTGCCAGGTAACTCTCACGAAGTTTGTTTTCAGCTGATGGTAGCATAGCGGATGAGATATGCTACCCCACACGACCACGAATATCACACAAGACGACATACCGATTCACATAAATACTGTCCCTGGATGCCTGTGACCTCGCTGCTGTGGGTATGGCAACGTGTTCTTTCATTGGGATACGGCACGCTTGCTTGTCCATATTCAATAGGCAGTGCCCATTCCGCAGCACCAGTTCCCCCGATGCCAAGCGCGGTTGATCACTGTATCGAATATCTTTCGTTATTACGTTTGATACCATCAATTTGACCTCCGATGAGATGCCTTGCACTTGTATGCAGTGCCAACATTCACTGCGATTTCCGTGGTCCACACGCCCTGGTTATCATGTGAGTCGACGAGTTGGACTGAGTAAGTTAGTAGGAGGAAGAAATAGGTTTGACATCTAAATCGAGTAATCGCAGGTGAGTTGTCCCGTGACTTGTGACAGTTCGCGTACTTTACCACGGTCTCCTCGCGTCCCCGATGCCCCCTCGCCGGTCTTCTCGTACGCCCGCACCAGAGGCATCTTCAGATGCCGCGACAGGGAAGCGGAAACGCAGCGAATCGCGTACCCGTGGAAAGCCGTCTTCGACCGCGTCAAACTCTGGTCGTCCTCCGAGTACCGGTCCAGAGCGAACGAGCAGATCGTCAAAGACGAGAAGTGCGAATAAATTGCCAGATGTTGCGGAGACGGAAGAGGGGTCAGATATAGGTGATGAGGCTCAGCAAGAAGTGCGTGAACGCGTTGAGAACGATGAGCGCAGAGCCGACGCACCCCCCGCTCGGAAGAAACCACGGAAATCTGCCGAAGACGACGAAGAACTTCAAGAGGACGAGAAACCTGTACCAAAGACACCACCTGCCTCGGCCGGGGTACCCTCCTCAAGTTTAGCAAAGGATGCCCAATCAACTCCACGGCCCGCGACTAAACGACAAGCTTCGAACAACAATAGTTCTCCGAATCGTGCGTCCCTGACTCCAAGACGCGCGCCACCAGTCGAAGAAGAGGAAGAGGAAGAGAAATCCCTCCTAGAGCCTAGAGTCAGGCCACAGTCCCGACCACAGCAACCCTCTGTAGAACAACCAAAGGGGCCGACCACACGATTGGTCATTCATAAGATGGTTCTCGTCAACTTTAAGAGCTACGCTGGGAGACAAGAAATCGGACCGTTCCACAAGGTGTGTCTTGTGTCGTTCGCGTTCAATTCACTCGTGCTAAACGCCCCTGCGGCCAGTCCTTTTCGTCCATAGTCGGTCCTAATGGCTCGGGAAAATCTAACACTATCGATGCGCTGTTGTTTGTGTTCGGATACCGTGCTTCTAAAATGCGTCAGGGCAAACTGTCGGAGCTGATTCACAACTCGGCTCGGTACCCTGACCTCGACGAATGCAGTGTGGAGGTACAATTTCGGGATATCGTCGATTTGGTATGGGATTTTCCTTTCCTTTGGTTTTCCACCGTCTCCTCATGCGCCATACATAGCCTGGTCCTGACGCATACGAAATTGTACCGAACTCCCAACTGGTTGTAGCGCGATCGGCATCCAAGAACAATTCAAGCAAATATACCATTAATGGACGCGCCAGCAACTATACAGAGGTACAAGCGCTCCTCAAGGGTCGGGGAATCGATCTCGACCACAAACGATTCCTTATACTGCAGGTGATTTATGTCTTTTTCCGCTTTATTCTCCATTCCAAATGATCTCAACCCAGGGAGAAGTCGAGTCAATTGCGCAAATGAAACCTAAAGCCCAAAACGAACATGAAGATGGACTGCTCGAGTATCTCGAGGACATCATCGGTACCTCATCGTACAAGACTCCGATCGAAGAAGCACTTGCTCAGGTGGAGGCTCTCACTGACCAGCGAGGCGAGAAGTTAAATCGCCTCCGTATCGTTGAGCGCGAAAAGAATGCCCTCGAAGCACAGAGAAAGGAGGCGTTGGATTACCTGAGGTTGTACAACGACCTCGTGAAATCAAAAAGTCGCCTTTGGCAATGGTATCTTTGGAAGTGTTTAGACAACGAGTCCAAATTTGAGGCCCAAATCGTGCGTCGCTTGAGAGGTTCCCGCAGATACCGCTGACAATACGCATAGACAAAATACCAGAAGGAACTAGATGCCGAAACGGAGAGGAACAAGGACGATATTACCCATCTGGATATGTTAGAAAAGCACTTCCAGGAGCGCGAGACGGCATACGCGGTTCGTCACTCGAAATTCCTTCTAGACTTCCTTCGTCCCTACATAGCGCTCTTATTTGATTAGGAGGTAAAAGCTGCAGCCGAAGAAGCCGTCAAAGACCAAACTGCACACGAGAAGCAAGCTGTTGGGCTCGAAGAGCGTCGTAAGCATGCCAACGCAAAAGCCAAGAAACTAAAGAAGACCCTTCAAGAAGTGTGCCTCATCTAGTTTCCTCTCTCTCAAATACGATTAATTCCTTATACAGGACGAAAATGCCAAAGCTGCTGCTGAACGCACGATCGAGGAGAGCGCCGCCAAGATTGACCGGAAGCGCTTAGAGATCGAAGAACATGAAGTAAATTTGAAGAAGGAAGAAGACGTTCTCGAAAGTATTCGTGACAGTTTGAAAGGTTCGTATATGCGCGACCACATTGTGAACTCGCTGACTCGTAACAGACAAGACCCAGGTGTTCCATGATCAGATAGAGGTTAAACAAAAAGAGCTCCAGCCTTGGACTGGCAAACTCAATGCAAAGAAAGCAGCGATCGACATCGCCACGAGCGAGAGGGATACATTGGCGAAGAAGGCTGCTGGTCTCAAGGACGCCGTCAAGAATGCACAGAATGACCTTCAGCAACAGCAGTCAGCACAGCAAGCCAAGGTTTGTCGTAATACTATGTTCGTGGATTTGTCTGACGTCCGGCAGCTCGATGAACTTGAAGGTCTCAAAGCGAAGAAAGCCAATTTGCAGCAGGAGGTGGAAGCCCACGCAAAGAACTTCCAAGTAAATTTCGTGGGATCGGAAGGTCACCCGTGGCTGACAACTGTTCGTGTGTAGGATGCTCGGGCCCATGTGAGTCAATTACGGGCCAAGGCATCATCCTCCCGACAGAAGGCAGAAGAAGCCAGGGCATCCCAAGCAGCCAATACGTCGCAAAACAAGGTGCTGGAGCATCTCACGCGTCTCAAGCAGAGCGGACGTATCGACGGGTTCTATGTAAGCCATTCTCGTCCTCTGTGTTTTCGTATGCATACGTACGTGCTTCCTCTAGGGCCGCCTAGGCAGCCTTGGAACGATTCCGGACAAGTATGACGTTGCGATTTCTACTGCGTGTGGTGCACTACACAACATGGTCGTCGACACCGTCGCTCAAGGCCAAGCATGCATCAACCACCTGCGCGCACAAAACGTCGGGCGTGCCTCCTTTATGGTCCTTGAGAAGCTTCCGAGCGAAAATGTGCACCAGCGGATCCAAACACCCGAGAATGTCCCGCGACTGTACGACCTCATCAAGCCCAAGGACCCCAAGTTCTTACCCGCGTTTCAGAAAGCGGTCGGGAATACGCTCGTTGCCGACAATCTGGAGCAGGCGAACCGAATTGCGTTTGGGGCAAAGCGGTGGCGCGTCGTCACCCTCGCAGGCCAGTTGATCGATTCATCCGGAACGATGTCCGGCGGTGGTAACTACGTCGCGCGTGGGGCCATGAGCTCCAAACTCGCTGCGGACGCGGTCCGACCAGAGGTGCTGCGGCAGTATGAACAAGAGAGCGAAGGTGCGGAAAGAGAGCTAGAGGAGGCGACGAGGGCCCTTCGGGCGATGGAGGGGGACAGCGAGCGGCTGGCACTTGCTGGGCCGCAGATGGAGATGGACATGCAGAAGCTCACGATGGGGGTGAACAATGGTCGGAAGCGGCTCGAGGAGGCGGAGAAGCGGTTGCACGATCTCAAGTACGTATAAGCGCGCGTTTCGCGTTGGCGAAGGGATGCTGACCGGCCGGATGGTAAAAGGGCCCAGAGCAAACCTGACGCTCGGGACGTGGCGCGCATCGAGGCGCTCGAGAAAGAGATTGCCACGGCGACGGCCGAGCATGAGAAACTCTCGGCGAAAGCGGGCAAGATTGAGGACGCTATCCGAGAGCTTGAACAGAAGATCCTCGAGATTGGTGGCTCGCGATTGCTAAAGCAGCGTTCGACCGTGGACGGGATTAAGCTGCACATCAATCTCGCCAACGACGAGATCACAAAGGCGGAGGTGGCCAAAGCGAAGGCGGAGAAAGATGTAGTCAAGCATACGTCTGCGGTTGCCGGCAATGCTGCCGCTGTGGCCGAGGCAGATGGGGAGATCAAGGAACTGGAGAGGCAGCTCGAGGAGGTGAACACATATCTGGAGGAGCTGAAAGAGAAGGTGGAGGCTGCGCAAACAGCAGCAGAGAACTCAAAGGACGACTTGGATGCGCTCAAGACACAGTTGGAGACGAAGAGAGAGGAGATACAAGAGTTTAGGAAGAAAGAGGTGCGTGACCCGGACTCGGTCATGGACACGCAGTTGACGGGTTGCTTCCCGGTTTTAGATGGAATTGACGCAAAAGTTGAACGATATCAAGAAGGAGGCCAAGGAGAACGAGGAGGCGTTGCAGCACTGGCAAACGGAGCACGATAAGCTAAGTTTGCACGAGATCGAGTGAGTATGCCCCTCGAGTTCCATAGGATTCCTACTGACGTGGCTGGAGCGATGACGACGAAGAGGAAGAGGAAGTAACAGAGGCAGCACCTGCGGATGGGGGGCCCTCTGAACCGCAAGTCAAGCAGGAATCAGGAGAGCCAGGAATACCACCAAAGAAACCTTCCAAGCCAAGTCAACCCTCGAACGAGTTGCATATCTACAGCGTTGAGGAGCTATCTCGGTTCCGAAAACGTGATTTGGTGGCCGATCACGAGCTTCTTGATGGTATGTGTTTGATAGCGCCATTTCCCTTGCCGCTGACGCGGCGTGAAAGAAAAATTGAGCAATGCAAAACCTGATCTGACCGTGCTCAAGGATTACAAGAAGCGCGAGGAAGAGTTTTTGCGTCGTGCAAAAGACCTGGATCAGACCACCAGCGAGCGTGATGCGCAGAAGCAGCGATACGACGGCTTGAGGAAACAACGTTTGGACGAGTTCATGAGTGGGTTTAGTCTCATTTCATTGAAACTCAAGGAGATGTATCAGGTTTGTGGCGGTGTTCTTGTTGGCAACGAGGACCTGATCTCCGCCCTCCCGGATAGATGATCACCCTGGGGGGGAATGCAGAACTGGAATTGGTCGATAGCATGGATCCGTTTTCAGAGGGGATCATTTTCAGTGTCATGCCGCCGAAGAAGAGCTGGAAGAACATTTCTAATCTGTCTGGCGGCGAAAAGGTGCGCGATTTGGTCGTGCAATCGGGAAGGGGAATGACGTGGCTTGTGATGTCTAGACGTTGAGTTCTCTAGCACTCGTGTTTGCGCTCCATGTTTTCAAGGTAAAGTCGCACCCCGCCTCTCGGATACACTAGTTGTGCTGATCGTTCGTGGCTGGGTAGCCCACCCCACTGTACTTTATGGACGAGATCGATGCTGCCCTCGATTTCCGGAACGTCTCCATCGTCGCCAACTACATCAAGGACAGGACCAAGAACGCTCAGTTCATCATCATTTCACTGAGGTCCGTGGCCGTCTTGTATGCTCGTCCCGTGGTTCTCAGTAAACGTGATAGGAACGACATGTTTGAGCTGAGCCATCGACTGATTGGAATCTACAAGACGGCGAACGTGACGCAAAGTATGTCTGTGACTTTTTTTATCCTGCCGTGGTGCTCACGCCTATGCTAGGTATTGCGATCGATAATCATGTTCTCGTTCCAACCAAGAGTGTGCCGTTAACGACGTCGATTGCATAAGGCGCGACATCGAACGTTTCTTACTGTTCTTTTTTTTTCTTATATATATTTCTGCATGTTCTCGGTGATGATTGTTGTAATAAATACCCTGATTCTTGGGAGATAGGGTGGGCTGTGCGCAGATGTGAATGATTGACTAGCTGACTTCGATCTCGTGAAGTGCACTAACTCTGCTGCCAACAGCAAAGTCCGTCAGGCGGAGAGTGGTATCCCAGTATTATAATCATGTGCCAGTCGTCCTCTAAAAGTAGCAAAGAGATAGCTTGTTCGATGGGAGGCTCACACCGCACACTTGACCTCCCCAGCCCCGAGCATCACGATCGTCGCCCCCAGGCACCACCCCAACTCTGTCCCCTCGATCCGCTTCCCAAGCGCCACGTCCCGCGCGTCAGTAAACTCGTACCCAAGCCCGAGCAGGGCGTGCATAAACGTCAGATCGAGACACCACTCGGGGCGGTCGTCTAGCTCCTCCATCACCTCGGGGCGCCCGCCCCAGTGCTCTTCCCAGCTGAGCGGCCCCGCGCAGACCTGGTGTGCGAGGGTGGCGATCGTCGACACCGTGATCCGAGGCTGGACGCCCGCGGGTGGTGGGGGTATCAGCGGCATAATCCGGTCGTAAAAGTACGAGAGCAGGAGGACCTTGCCCGTCGGGAACGCGTCCAGCAACGAGGGCTGGTAGGCCCCGTCGAACGCGCACGGTTTGAGCTCGCAGACGCTGTCGTCCGTCAGTCATCACCGACGCCCAGAAAGAGGCCAGCACTCACGCATCCTTGGCCAGGACGAGCTCGAGGACCCGGTTGCAGGCCTCAAAGTTCCCCACGTCCTCGCCCGCCATCAGCACGCGGACGGTGCTATTGTCCAGGGGCACGTCGACCGCCTTGGTCGTGCGCTGCGCGAGACACGGGTTGGCCACCCGCGGGAGCTCGCCCTCCACCTCCGTCCGCGTCGTCCGCCACCGGTCCATAAACTCGACCACGCGGTGCACGCGCTCCCGCGCGCTCTTGAGCCCAAAGCCCAGATACGAATGCTGGTACAGCACCCGCTCCTCCCCCCCAAACGCGAGCGCATATCTGTGCTCCCCCTCCCGGAGCACCGGCCCGTCCCCCCCACTCCCGTCCCCGCCCCGTCCCGGCTCGAACACGATCTGCGTCGACCCGCCCCCTAAATCGAGCACCGCGTACGTCTCCGCCCCAACGCCCACGCCAACGGCGCCCATCAGATAGTTCACCGTCAGCCACGCATACACCCCCTCGTCCCGCCCGTCCATGATGCCCACCCCGTCCGGCGCGACCACAAACGGCGCCGCGCGCACCCGGTCCGCCACCGCACCCAAGATCGCCGCGCTCCGCGCAGGCCCGAGCAGCCGCAGTCCCGCAGTCGCGCGCACGGCCAGCGGAGTGCAGCCGTGCAGCGCCGTGGGGACGACGCGCACGGCCTCGTCGAGGAGCACGTCCAGGCTGCGCGCGGCGTCGTCGGGCGTCCATGCCGATGGGTCGGCGTGTGGGGGGCCGGAGAGCCCTGGTTGGGTCATCCGGAAGACTTCGTATTCGTAGGTTGGCGCGCGCGCGCAGTGGTGGAACTTGTAGATGTGGATGCGGGAGCCGGTCGAGCCGGCGTCGATCATGAGGGCGTATTGGACGAGGGGGAGGTGTGGGGCGTATGGGGTCGTGCAGTGGACCGTCTTGAGCGGGTCTGGGTCGGTGTCGGGGGAGGTGGGGGTGGGGATGGAGGACGAGGGGGCGGTCTCCGTCTCGGGTATCTTTTCCTGTGGGTAAACGTCTTGTAAAAATCCAGGCGTTGGAGGGTCTGTGGAAGGGTTAGTTGTGTGTTTGGAGTAGAACGGGGACACAGACCTGCTGAGAGAACGTCGCCACGAGGGCCGAAAAACCAGACGAGACCCATGAGTACACCACATCCGATTGCAATCCTTTTCCAAGGTAGTTTTCTGCTCGTTCTAGCAGGGCCCATGCCGCCTTCTAGGCGTTCATAGGCATTGTTTCTTGTCATGGTGAAGCGACGCGTGGAAAGAGTGGCACTATGGCCGCCACCCTCACGACGCAGGTTGATCGAGGTGGAGAGCGCCAACTTTGTTGGCTGGTAGCACAAAAGCAACGAGTTCAAGTTTCACTCGGTTGGTTTAGTCTACATCACACAGTTGATTGCAACGATGACACGAAGACAGTCAAGATAGGAATGGATGGGGTTACGACGATGCTCCTAACCAGTGGACGAGGGGGAAGAAATCTGACGAGTGTAAGTATACACGGAGCATCGAAGATTAGAGCCATAGTTCGTCTGGAAAAGCATAGGAAGGAAGGAAGGAAGGAAAAAAGACACGTTGGTATACAAAACACAAAAGAACGCCGTCATGAATGGGGAACGTCTGGACACTCGATGTGGTGGCTGCGAAGCAAAGCCTGGTATGTCAATGCCCGTTGCTTCCACAACTCGCCCTCCCGCTTGTATCGTTCCAAATTATCCTCCAACTCCCGTTGGTACTCGAGCTTACGCTTCCGACTGCGACGAGCGGCAATCGTATTTTGCCGCCGCTTCGCCTCAATCTGCTCCTGCTCTGTAGCCGTAGGAGCCAGACCCTCGTCAGCAAGTTGGTCTACCTCGTCAGCGGGACCGGCAGTGCGAAGCCGCTTACGGCGCCAAGTGGCAGGAAGCTCTTTCCGAGAGGTAGCAGAAGGCGTGACATAATTGCGCGTTTGGACGGGAGCATCAATTGGAACGAGGGACTCGGGAGTAATGTTCTTGCGGGTGCCAGTGACCGTGGATTTGCGTTTGGTAGGCACTATCTTCTCGACGGATGGGGAGGCGTTTGGGGAGTCGATAAATGGTGTTTTAGGAGACTCTAAAGTAAATAGTTGCTCATGGGGAAGGGAAGGAAGATTATCTTGGGGGGACTTTGGCTGGTACATCGAGTCGTCGAACTCGAGCAACGGAGGGAAATCACCAAATGAGTCATGCCCGCCGAAGTCGCCCATCAGGGGACTTGTCATGATGTCGGCGTGCATGTCCGACCCGATAGCAGGGGTGGTAAGCAAGTCATCGTCGAAAGGCGAATCAATGAGGGGCGAAGTCAAAAATTCGTTCAGGTCGTTGGACATCTGAAGCTCAGGAGTCCCTATAGTAAAACAAGATAAGACCGGTTCGACGAGACGGATTGGGATAAAACACCAACCATTGAACACGTCCATGAGTGACCGAACGGCATCAGAATCCGACACTGCGAGAGTAGTCGGTACTGGCGAAGTGCCCTCTGTGAGGACATCGTTCGCGCCATTATCGCCGGGTTGTTGAGAGAGCATAGTTAAATAGTTCGAACAAAGGTTTTCGAAATCGGGAGAGGACAAGAAAGGTTCGGAAAGGTGTGATGAAGAAGCTGCTTCGATCTCTGTTCTACGTGGAGTTGTACGAGGGGCGCTAGGCAAAAACTGGGGTATCCCATAATGGGCGGCAAGATCCGAGATGTTACTGAAGACCTGGTTGGACGTCCGTGGACGTGCGGAATAGCTGTTTATCGCAACATGGCGAGAAGACGAGCTTGAAAGTTGAGAACTTTCAAGGACAATGGGCGAAGAAACCTGATGACCGGGGATGGGTGATAGACCGGGACGATACGATATCGGCCGTTGATTTAGCACGTCCGGATCGACGGGGACATGATGATCTGTAGAATACGATTGATATTGATGGGAAATTGCTGAGTGGTGAGGGGTGATTGGATAAGAGTGGGTGCCAGGCGACAACGCGAGAGGCCTGGCGGGTCTGGAACCATTGGACGACGTCGTCAGCGCCTCATTCTGAGCACAAGGGGTATTGTGTGCGTCCATGTGCGACAGGAGATCAATGTGACTCGGTGAGCACTGAGACAGGCGCGACCCCGAAGGCTGCGCCGATGATGTTCGTGAGAGCCCAGGAATGGGCGGACGAGACAGATCGGGCGACCCAGGGATCGACGCACGGTCGTGTAAAGACGCAGACATGACAACGCGACACAGAATTTCAGTCGATTGACAGAAATCAATAGCAGTGCCGAGCAGAGCGCACACGTAGGACGCAATGAAAGATATGGATATCGAACTGAATCACTCACGGATGGGGGGAGTACAAGTGACTCGAAGAGGACTGAGGAGCAGTCGCACTGCTCCTTGGAGATGGGTGTTGAGGAGGAAAAAGGGATAGCGCGCAAGTCTGACTCGGGCGGCTTATAAAGGATTTCATTTTCACAGCTTTTCAAGCTCAGAACGCGTGTTACCGAATGGCGGAAATAGCACAGCCTCACCGCCATCCAGGCACATTCATATGATAGAAAATTACAGAAAAAAAACATACGACACGATGACAACCATCCAAGCCACCACAAAGACGGTAAACTTGCAACTAGGATGAACCAAGTCGAGTTTGCTGCAGAAACCTACCCCTTCCTACCCCCGACGGGTACGGAAGGGCTTGCGCAGCCCTGCCACGCAATGGGCTGAGTCAACGCCGAGTCAGCTGCGTCCGCATGCGACAGCTCGGCAACGGACGCCAAGGCCCGGGAACGTCCTCGGCATGTGAAGAATACCTACGAAGATTAGCCTATCGGATCGCAGCCCGCTTATCGTTCTCCACCCCCGTACCTAGCACCCCGTCTTGTAGCCAGTCAGATACTGACCTATCGAGTGATGCGGCGCAGAGAAAACGCAGCAGAACTGCGAGGGTACGTATCTAGACACCGTAAGCACGTACCGGTATCCCATCAATCACCGGAGCTGACTCGATGCGATACGACTCGATTGCTAATCAGGAAAATGAGTGCCAGGTTACCGTCACCGGAGACGGCAGATCCATGTAGCGTACAGACCAGGCAAAGCTTTCCCCTCCACGGGCGAACATGATGGGCGGTTGGGTCACTATGGCCACCGACCCTAAGACTTCCTAGTGGGGATAGTCTTCGAATAGACCTTTCTGGAGCGGATTATTGCCGAGTGAGGCGCTGCAAGGCCGTGAGGTCAATCCTCCTTCCACAAAACGGACAGGGTACTCACCGGCAAGCAAGAACGCGGTTGATCCGCCTTTGGCACGACTACGCGTTGAGTGATGGCCTGCACTTTGCAGCGAAAAGCTCTCAGGGCTAACAAATAATCCCAAACAACCTCATGACCAACTCAATGGGACTGGCAAGTTGCCAGCTCAGACCAGTGCAAATTTTGGGGTAAAACTCTCGAAGCGCACCGCCATGCGGAAGTCACCGGCAGGATTGGTCCGGATATAAAGCCCACCTCCAATCACTGATCTGTTATCTCAACCCACTCCTTACTCTCTATCGAACAAGACACAACTTCAGAATGACCAAGGAGGCGTACGATCAAGTGAGTGGTTCGTGGTGCCGCGTGCGATCGGCCACTGACTCTGATGCTACAAGGTCAACAACTGGCAGCCCCACCAGCCCAAGCTCACTCATGAAATCATCGCCGCTGCCGCCGCATACGAGGTCTGTTGTCCAACCAATGACACAAGACTTGCTGATCATTTGTAGGCCGCGAAAGCGTGGAATGACCATAAAGAGAAGAATGGAGAGGAGGTCAGCCATGGCAAGGCGAAGGAAGTTTTGTACGTTGGCTGTATAGCACCCTGGTGGACCATCTAACGCGTGATCAGGGCCGGGGCCGCTGGTTTCCTCCTTGATCGCCTGGTCGAGACCAAGGGTCTCGATGCATACGACAAGTACAAGCTCAAGCAGGACGGTAAGCGATCGGATATTGCATACATTTCACTAGCTAATACACTCTCTAGCCGAAAAGCACTACGAGCACCATTATAAGAATTAGTCGTTCCCTCCGAATCGTTGTATACCCAACGTAACACGTGAATTCGGATGGATCGTGATTGTAACCATGGATACGTGATCGCCGATTTGTCTGCGACTATGTCTCTCAGGCTGACATCAATTGGATTGGTTGTGTTTCTGTGACTTCGAATCGCCAAATGTGACCACTCGCGCGGCAAGACAGCGTCGCGTTTGCCCTGCAGAGCGAACGAGGCTGCGAATGAACCAAATGGTACTCAGGGGAAAACGCACGAAATGAGGTTGATTGTAAGGCCTTGAGCTAGTGCATGTGCATACACGCGTTGCATCAGATCAACCGCGAGACACGCTCCCACCTGTTTCCAAAGCGTTAGCTCCGCGTCGATCCACACGGAAGACTGGCAGATCGTCGAAACTTGACGTGGCCTTCGGGCCGTGTATATGACGCGCACGAGAATTCTCCGACGAACAGAGGCTCGGGGTAAAGCTTCTCGTGGAACATGGGAGTAGTAGTACACGGCGAAATCACCAAGACGGCAATGGAAACGAGCCGTTCGCCGTTCGTCAAGGGTCCATGCTATCCTTTGAATGGGGAGAACAAGCACGCTTGCGCGGCGGGCGTGATGAAAGCAAAAGGAGATCGAGGCGTCCAAAGCGATCGTTGGCCGTAGACGCTAGTGGTAGCCGTTGACATTCAGATGTGGATTTGAACTTCGGGACGTGGATGCGGAGGTACTCAACAGTTGCTTGATTTCCTCCGTATCCCCGTCCCGAGACATGAGATCTTGGAGGCCTATGAAGGTATCGGCAAGGTCTGAAGCAGTCACATGCACCATCTTTGAAGAACGTCACCGCCACCGCTTTCCCGCTCGCACTGTCTTCAATGTTGAAGATGCAGGATTCGATGCAAACCAAGGAGGGTGGTTCAGTTTATACGCTAGTCTTGTTTTCTCTCAAACGTCCCAATGCGCCATGTGACGAGCATTTATCGTTCTCCGTCTCACCACCTCAGGCAGGAAAAGGGAGAGCATGGGGGAAACGAATTGTCGGCGGTCTCGATGGGATAGGCGACCTGACTGGTGAAGGTGGCACGCTCGCGACGGTTCTAGTGAACTTACATAAAGTTGTGCGAACACGAAGAGAAAATGCCGAAAGTGGATATGGAAGGTCAAGTTTGAGGGTTGTGCCGAGCAGTCGGATGACCATATCACCACGAAACTCGGGGTACATTTGGGTGCGTTGCACTTGAATAGTAATTCCGGTTGTGTTCTCAGTCCCAATTTGCGCTGGGCACGCCGCGGTCCTCAGACGTATTATGTTGCAGGAGGAGAAAGAGGGGATGCCTATCACTGCTCTTCGGGAATCCAAGGTTTTCAAGAAACGATACGTTCGTGATTCGGAGTACGTCTCGATTCCCATATTCTTCCCTTCTTACGGTCATAGTAAAAGGCACAGAGTCTTCTCTTTCAGTGTACATGCTCTCCGTACACGAACATCGAACCATGACCTTGCGAGCCTGTTGGAGAACGAAAGGAGTTGTACGTGAAGGGGGGAGCAGAGTATATGCGTTGTGTGAGCCCGGGCCGCTTTCGCCTCGGAAAATTTACTGATGTACGCTTACACGCAGAGTAATGTCATGATATGGAAACTACGAATTTGCTCGTTTCTAATAACATGTAGCTAATTTCGGTCTCGCGCGTGCGCTTGATCCCTCTGCCGTTCTCTGGTGGAAGATATGCAGAAGGAAAAGAAAAAGAAAAATGGAGTATCGGGTGAGCCACCTTTGATATCGAAAAGAGTCGCCACGGGGCATTGGTTCATTGATTGGCGCGTCTATTAGCTGTGTGGTAGGCGAAATGTTGATGTGCAAACTGATCCCGCCCGTACCGATCAATTGGCGAAATATGGCGATGATGTGGGCACCCAACTGAACTTCACCTGTTCCTCGACACATCTCACATGCATACGCTCTCCACCGGCATATCAATTGGCCCAGAGACGTACGATCACTTCTCACATGTAGTCTGCGGGACAAAATTACAGCATGCGCGCGACTACGATTACTTTTGGATGGACCCATTACCCGCCGATCCCGCAATTTGAGCGCCCTGCAGACCCATCCTGCCTTGGTGGTCACATCTCCGGCCAGACTTCCTGTGTATGAAGCCTCGCATGGATTTGACAAGGGAGGCTATTGGAACAATTTACCGCCGCATCCACTTCACCACACCTGATTATGTGCGGCCTACCCTTCACCACGGACACGGGTTCTACGGGCACCATGGGCACGGACGCCAGCCCGGAGGTGTCACCTCCCGCCAGTCGTGCTTATTGTGCTGATGCAGCGGACCCAGGGTCCACCCGGTATAATGCCCAGTGGATACATCCCACCGCCAGGAATGTACGCTCCTGAAGGTGTACTGATGAATGGACTCGGACTGAGCGGGCAGCCCACTGCTACCGGGGTATCTACCACCACCGCATGGGCATGGACACGGGTATGTGAGGCATCATGCAGAGTGGGAGAGGTCACCGCTGTGTTGGTTGTTCCCATCCTGACCAGGCTGTGTGTTAGGTACTTGGTGCTGGGCAGTAGGAATGCAAGAGAGAAAGGGACAGAGATCAGGAGGCTGCAAGTGAGGATGGAGGGAGGCAGGAGCAATGGGCTGGGGGATGTGGAATGTATTCTCTTCTTCCTGAATGTGTTAGAGGGTAGCCCCATATTTGCATGTGCTTTTATAGGATGTGTTTCACTTTCTGTCACAGGAATATTGTGTTGCTCTTGTTTCACATAGTGTGATATATGCACCCTGGATGTCACCTTTGTGACCACTGTACACAATCTGCAATTCATGTTTGTTGTGTTTAATGTATTAGAATTTTACATGTTCAGCAGGCATGATAGCCATGAAAAACACATTAAAGCAGTGGGCTAGTAACTTGACAGCACATTCAGAAAAAATTGGTTACACAGATATTATTTTCCACCTCATTGCTATCTGATATACCAGTTACAGTTAGCTCCTTCCCTAACCAATAAGACATTCAGTGGCCTTCTGATTGTTGCTGATATTTTCACTCTTGGCTAGCAAACTATCAATATGAAAAATGAAGTGTTACAATACCTACAGATGATATGCTTGGAAAGTAGATTCATGATGGGCTGAACCATTGCCTCCTTCTCCTCCCACTGTGGCTTGTATTGAGGATAGAGCTTATTGAGTGCTTTTACCAGTTTGGAAGATGTTCCAGATGATTTATATGCCTTAGCTGCTCTTGCAATTGGATAGGGCTGCCAAAGTTCAGTTCAGAACCTAAGGTTCGAACCTGAACCTCCGAACTGAACCTGCAGGTTCAGGTTCAGTTCAGGTTCAGGTTCAGGGGATGGTCACTAGGTTCAGGTTCAGGTTCGGCT
>JBBPUG010000222.1:0-32947 GCA_038094535.1 Tubosaeta aff. alveolata
GAACTACTTTTACCATACCATCAATACATTCTTGTATTTTAAATGGAGTAAGAGGGCTTGGACATGCTGATGCCCATCCGCTCCCATGCGATATTTGTTCACGATCCAAGATAGCGGAACTTGGGGTTTGCCCTTTCAGGACAGAATTCGACAAGCTAATGTTGACCTTGATGTTCCCAGCCGCATTTTTCATATCATGACAGATAATCTGATGGGGATCCTCGCTTCTCAGACGTCTTTTGGAGGTAGATCTTGTCTGAATTACCAAGTCTCGTTCCCATACAATAGTTCTCGCACCAACAGGCTCGTGATTGGCACCGATGGTTGCACGCCTCTAGAACGCACGCACTTCATTGTCTCTAGTTAATCGTCCCTGGGGAGCCATTTTTTAAGGGCTTGGCGTTATATGTGTGCTCTGGTCGTCAGGTGCGTAGACCAGGTTTCCAGTATCAATTGTCATACGGACGGGTGAGTCCCAGGGCAGGTTCTGCCTGAACTATCTGCCCGCCCACCGTTAGCTTCTGTCTTGTTCCGAAGGATCCTCGAGTTGACTAATCGCCGATATCGTCGTAGTTTCTGTGCGCCGTCCAAGCTGGAGACGGGTCATACTGGATATACACCTTTCCTGTGTCCTCAGTATCCCTTAGAGCAGCGCATGCCACCCAGTAAAGGAAGTTGGCAGGTTTTGAATTGTTGATAGCATCTTGTGCCAACCCATTGTGCTCGCGATAAACAAACACCGCGTACGTGTCTCTTGTGTCGAAAGTACATCATTGATTTCAGGGTAATAAACATCCTCGATGCAGGGATATCATCGTACCAGGCACCTCTGGTAATAGGCACTGATCGGCCGCACCTCCTCCGTGGAAACGGCTGTGGAAACCTCCCACTGTAGTACACGAACATCCAGCCTTAAAGAGGCCTTGAAACTTGGAGTTTGAGTGCAAGGGAAAAGCAGCTGAAACGGTGGGGAATCCTGTGGTGTCTTCTTCGGCTTATCAATAATGTCGACGTGCGCCGTCCTTTCTGCCCTCGAGAGAGCTAAAATGCGGTAATTGATAGCTCAGGTGTACTGTGCGACGGCCTAGGCTTCGATCGTCGAAGGCCCCACTTCTGAACGGCACGGCGAATGCTGCTAACTGTAAATGGTGTTGCGGTCGAGCGCCATGCAAAGCATCGCAAACAAGCCGTGCTTCCGAATAAGATGTAATATAACTGGGGGAGAGGAAACCGGGTCAAGTACGCGTGTCCCTCTCTTTTCCGACAACCATGGCGAGCAACGACAGACTCGCGGACGAAGAGGTCCCATTCCTTCCGCTTAAGCCCAAGACGCCTGTACCGTGGAAGCAGATAAGCATCGTCTTCTTCGCTTTGACTACAGAGCCTCTTTCGTCCGCCTACATCTTTCCTTATATCGCTCAGGTTCGTCCATAGTGTTCTTGCGTTACCTTACCTTGACGTAATCCCTTTGAAAACGATAGCTCATCAGAGAGCTCGGTATTACAGGAGGAGATGATCGCAAGATTGGTTACTACGCTGGTGTCATCGTAAGCGCCCAGGTCGTTCACAAGGATCTTACCACCCACCTTCACACAGGATTCCCTCTTCTTCGTCACACAAGCGCTGACCAGCTGGCATTGGAGCCGATTGTCTGATTTCATCGGCCGCAGACCGGTCATCTTGCTTGGCTTGCTCGGCCTTACTTTATCTAACTTTTGTTTTGGCTTATCGAGGACCTTGACTACACTCATCATCAGGTAGGTCCATTTCGTTCAATGTTTGGAAAGTCGACTGAGGAACGTCCAAGTCGCTGCATCGCTGGTATGCTCAATGGTAACATCGGCGTGATGAAGAGTATACTCGGTGATCTCAGCGACGAAACCAACATGGCCGAGGTCTTCTCCAGAGTACCGCCCCTTTTTTGCCTCGGAGTTACCCTTGGGTGCGTTTGGGTGTACCAGCTCGCGTAGGCGAGACTGACGACGGCATGCAGTCCGCTCTATGGTGGCTTACTGGCAAGACCACAAGATCGATGGCCCCACGCCTTTAGTGGCAATTTCTGGAAAGCGTACCCGTACTTCCTCCCATCGCTCGTAACGAGCTGCATCGTATGCATCACATTTGTCGTCTGCGCGATATTTATGAAAGAGGTACGACATTGCAGAGCTCCGTGCGAGCGAGGGACTCATCCTTGATTGACTTTAGACGTTGCCGTCGAAAGCAGTCCCAAAAGTCCGATCAGAAATATCTGCAGAGGACGATCCTTTTGATGACCCGACCACGGACGACGCACAACCACTCCCAATCATGACCCTCGTGAAGATGCCTTCTGTGATGATACCCGTTGCCAGCTTTGGAGCATTGGCCCTCGTGGAACTCTCCATCTTTATCTTTCTGCCCTTGTTCTACGCATCTCCAATCAAAATTGGTGGTCTAGGCTTCCCGCCACACATCATCGGCACATACATGGGGATACTTGGAGTCGCCAATGGCGTATCACAAGCCTTGTTCGCCCCGAGGATTATCAACTGGATCGGGCCCAAGAGATTGTTCTGTTGCGGTGTCCTCTTTTTCTACCCGTTGATCCTCATGTTCCCACTCATCAGTGCTGTCGTTACAGCGGAGGGGAGAGTTGGACCTTTAACCTGGATCCTGGTCCTTGTTCAAATTGCCTTCATGGTTCTCATGGAGCTGTCTTACAGTGCGTTTGATCTACCCTGGGTAACTGATAATCTGACCCTGGCCGTCTAGGTGTCATCGCCATATTCACGACCAGAGCCTCCCCCAACAAGGCATCCCTGGGCACCACCAACGGACTGAGCCAAAGCCTGGCGTCGATCGCGCGTGCCATCGGACCCGCAATGACCACCTCCTTGTTTGCCCTCTCTAAAGAACACAACCTCTTGGGCGGCAACTTGGTGTACGCCGTCTTGGTCGCACTCGTCACGGTCTTGGTCGTCCTGTCGCGGGCGCTGCCAGACCTGAAACGCAGGCACTAGAGTCATATAGCACTATCTAGAACGTTGCTAGCTGGAATACATGTGTAGTCGTGCTGCTTGCTACGGGTGACTTGATCAGCGCTGCATAGCGTCCCCCTTGCCCGTTTTCGCCAGCTCGTTTCTACGCCCAACCAACATCAGAACGCTACCAAGGTCGCGACGGCCGCAGACGCACCGTAGCTGGACGCTAAACTCGTCCTCGATGTCATCGTCGTCCCAGTTGTCCTCCCACAGCTTGTTCCCGCTCGAGTTGGCAGCCCCGGGCGCGGCGCCGTTCAGATGCGCCAGGTCCGTCCTGGAATCGTCCCAGTCTGACCCGATCAGCCGACGTGGCCGCGCGAACGCGCGCGCATGGCTCACCTGCACACTCAAACTCCTCAAACTCGTCGTCCTCCTCCAACACGCCGAGATGTGGGATGTCCTCCGATTTGGGTTTCTCCTGCGCTTTGGAGGCGTTCTCTTCTGGTTTGGCGTTGGACATGGCTGAGAGCAAGCCGACGCGTACTACCGTGCGAACATCCGTCCATGGTGGCCTCTATGAACAAATAATGCATTCAGCAAGTGAATAATGTAGCTTTATAAATAAATAAAATAAGGATAGGCCGCGCAGGTCCTAGGACACTGTTCTCGAATCCCTGATAATGAAAGAGTACTACGGACAAGTAAACATGCAGACAGGAAGTTCGTCTGCGGATTCCTCATCGGATGCATCAGACAGATCTCTATCAGTCATCGAGCTGCTGTCGGTCTTATCAGAGGGAGGATAGCGCTCGTTGTCATGCCTTGAGCCCGCGGAGCCATATATCCTGGGTTGCAGTTGTGAAGCAGGCGGTGTGGCAGGGAAACCCTTTGATTCTCTATGACGCAAAGGAATGACGACTTCGGGGCAACGTTTTGGGATCCGAATGTAGACCTTCTCCGTAGTCGCCGGTTTCGAAGCGGACCCGGTGAGCGTTTTACTTGGCGTTGGCCGAGTGGATTTTTTCTTGTCGCTGCGAGGTTTCCGAGGAGCACTACGGGGCCCTTCCGAGGGGTTTCGCTTCCGGGACGAGGGTGTTTGGCTGGTGTTCCGGATCATCGTCTTGCGTCTTTTGGCAGGCGGAGCTTGGTCGGGTGGTTCACCCGACGCTGCTTCCTCCTCACGCTTGCGTTTCCTCTCAAGCACGGCTTCTTTGGCAGCGGCCTCCTTGGCGATTTCGTCCATCAAGGCGTGAGCAAAGCTCTGTGCGTCGCCCTGCACCCACGCATCAAATACGCCTTCCCACTCCCGAGTGGGGACGGGAAAATCAAGGTTGAGATATATCGACTTCATGGGAGGGTAGCCATCCTTGGATTCCAAAGAACGACGCGGCGAGGGAGACGGGATAGGCGTCCGAGCGAGAGCCGGAGACTCCTTGGACGTTCTGGTGCCACGGGAACGGACGGCCTTGGAAAACTCGCGGACAATACGCTTCGTTCCCGGAACCCTCAAGCTGGTTCCGACAACCAAGACAACGTCCGCTCCACTGCGGCCTTTTCCTTTCGTGCCTCCGACAAGATCCCGTCTCACCACCTCGCCTACGCCTTCGCCGTCCTTGTGGGTTTCATTGTAGAGCACGACGCTGGGACGAAGTTTGCCCACGCCACGGGCACGCTTACCAACCAACTGGCGTGTCTCTTCCATTTGTGTGCACTCTGGGCAGTAAGGGGGTGTTCCTGATATCAAATCGCCCATGTAGTCTTCAAGGGGGAACGTGTGAGTGCACGTCTGACAGTGGAGTGTTTGAAGAGTGCCGTGGAGAGGGATGCACCGTGGAACGTCGACCACAGGTGACGGCAAGCGTGAACTAGGCTGTGAGGCAGAAGGCGGTGGTGGAGTGGAACTTGTAGATACGGTGGGATCGGCGGGACCGGCGATGGGTGAGGCTTTTGCTTTCGATCTAGGCTTGTAACGTTTGTCTTCGAACTCGGGAACGCCAAATGAAAGACCGGATTTTAGTTCTATCGCATCGATGTTTTGGGTATATACGCGCAAGAGCCGGCCGCGGTCGTCGAGGGTGCGCAGAAGCTGATGGAAGGGAGTGGGATCCGCCGCCTGCGATAACTCGGATAGCTGAGCAATCATTTGACAAAATAACGAGGTTGTGTGTTCTGACTGTGAGAAGGGTGAGCATGGTTTGCGCATGATTCGGATGTAATGCAGATGAAACCGCGGGTGAAACACGATACCATCCGCGAGGCCGAGGGGATGGGAAACACGATGAGAGGATGTGCTCACATTGAATACGGAGGCATCAAAGAGATCTTTGCCTGAGGTGAGGGCCTCCTTGGGATTGTCGCGCTTTAGAGTGTGGAAGAGACCGGACTGGGATCGGAAGTCTGGAATGCCCGCCTGGACAGAAATGCCTGCGCCTGGTGGACAAAGAGTTGAGTTCCGAACATTATCGGGAGCGGGTTACACACCACAGACGACGACGAGGCGCTTTGCCTTCAAGATCGCTCTGAGGGCTTTGCGTAGGTGGTGTTGGACATCGGCTGGGTGGACGAGGAACGACGGCGACGACGGTGGAGCCTGATTTTCGTCGAGGGGGACAAAAAGCGTCATTTAGGGCGTTCAAGTTGATGTGCGCGAGTGACTACCATTCGGTGGCGCGGGAACTCCCACAACTGAGACTGCACGTCCACCACTTTGCTTTGAATATTTAATCCCATCATCATCATGGACAGACCCAACCATGTCTGATATGTGCATTCCCCCTCACACACTCACCCTCTGTGTCGCTCACTACTGGCGCGGCCGTGCCTCTGACGGCCAGCGCAGGCCCCTACACTGGGCCCTCTTCCTCATAGCGAACGCAACCCCAGAGTCTCTGAGTGTGAGCAGCTCTGGCAGGGACGCCGCTGAACAGGTCGATCACTGGGGCACGTGCTACCAGGTCACCGGCAACGTCGACACCTTTGCGTACTCGCAGACAGAGTATGAGTGCATGGAGATACTGGCAGAATCCTACAGAGGTTGTCTTCCCCTCTGCGACATCGGCCTCGAAAAAGTACCCGAGGCCGAACGCCTCATGCAGCAGGTGGCCGTGCATCGAGGCAGGGAGGACTGGAACTGTCAGAACTGGGTGCTCGCGGCGGTAGACACGCTCAAGACGAATGGCTTGGTGCCACCTCACGTTACGTCAGGCCGTATCCGCAGCGAGCTCGAAGTCGTCCTCCGCAAGTGGAAGCTATGAAGGATACGGTATGCTCCCTCCTCGTCCCTATTGCTCGGACCTGACAGCTCACCGCAGAACCATCCGACCAGATCTACAATAGACCGTGTCCGTCAAGGGATAATAATAGCCACTACAGTATTCGCATACTCGTGATGACAATATTGCTCATGCAAGGCGTCAGGCGATGTTTAATAGATCGGCTTACATCTCCAGCGCGCGGACTTGGGGACTCAGTTACTGCGTCAGCGCACCTGAGGCGGAAGCAGTTCGTTTCCGTGCTTGTTTGTGTAAAAGGGAATTTCCCATCGGGATGTATAAACCTGGTCACCAAGGAACCGATGCTTGCTCGTGTGTAATCTCACCTGACAATATTTGCCGTCAATCACGGCAACAATGGTGCTCACCGCCACGCCAGTGATGTCAAGGTATGCTGGTGGAAAGCAATTCAATACTTCCGGTGAGGCTGAGACACTGCTGCGAAGGAACAAATATAATCCAACATGATAAATGAAAATCAAGTCCGTGGCATGATATAAAATCCTGCGGGAAAGTGGAATCGGTGGATTTATATCACAAAACATGTTGGGAAATCCGATAGAGTGCAGAGAGAACGAAAACAACTGGACGAGCAACAATGGAGATGGTTATTGTGCGGAAAGTGCAGGAGCGAAAATGGGATCTTTGCAACTGTTGCACGACTTGGCCAACCCAGCGGGGCTCGAACAGGAGGGTAATTGTGCCAACTTGCGGAAGATCTACCGAGACGTTCGGAAAGGCAACACGAGCGAAAAACTCACTCACCTGAATATAGCACTCCACGGATTGGACACCATTCAAGGCCCATTTTCCATCAATGATGATAAACGGAACACCATTCACACTGTTCGCTCTCGCGGCGTCCACCATCTTTTCCACACAGTCTAGAGATTCTGTGGACTTGAGAAATTCGATTGCCTCGGGGGTGTCTCAGCAAGAGAACGGTAGATGCCAAAAAACATACCCTTTCTCTATTCATGAGGCCGACCTTGACTGCGGCATCGGCAAGGAACTTGTCGTTACTAATATCCTCGCCTTTGGCGAAGCAGGCATCAAAGATGAGAGAGAGAAGTGGCTGCTGGATTGCCTGTCCGCCGACTTGATAGGCCTTCGCAGAAAGCCTGTGTGCTTGGATCGTCCGACTGACCATGCAATCTTCCGCCCTGTGAACCATTTAGGGTAGGTAGAGATTGGCAGTGAAGGGAGAGCACATTTCCAAACCGGCCTTTCGGATCATATCTACGGCGACTTTCCACTTTGTCTCTGCTTGTTCTTTGCCGTACTTTTTGACATAATAGGCCCTGCGGCTGTAACCCTTGTTCGCATCGGTGGTGTAGGAAGAGGAGGGGCACATCAAGGTGAATGGTCGGAATTCGACGTCGAAACGAACGGGGAGATCGTGGCAGGCCTCGATGGCGTCATGAAGGGTCTTGTTGGCTATATAACAGAAGCTGCAAATCTGGGGAAGATGAGCGAGCGCGAGGAAGAAGAGGGTGAGGAGGACACGGACAAAGTCGGATATGACGATGACTTTGATGACTCTGCGGGCAGTTTGATCTGACATTTGGAGGAGGAGGAGGAAGAGGGTACGCGGAACGGAGAAGGAGAGCGGGGGAAGAGCATGGATGGGGACCTGCCTTTCGATAATATTAATATACCAAACCAATTTCCTCAGCATCCACCGCATCTGTCAGCATCTCCTGTGACATGCTATTTCAGTAATATATTCTCACGATAATGAATCCATTCCCATGGTTAATATCTAGTACAGCGCTCTAGAACAGCGAGTTCACGACCCCACTCCCAACAGCTGCACCTGTTCAGCCATGTATTCAGCACTCGTGTACCAGGCGCGGACGTCGCACTCACCTGCGCCGAATCCTGCCCCACTGGCTGCAGATTGCGCCATCTACGTATGTGTAAACACGCTGACAAATCAATCCCTGACATCACTCACCACTTGTCCGAGTCCTCCAAACTTGCCCTTCTTTGCCGGCGCTTGCTGAGGCATTGGTTGCGTTGGTGGTCCCGGAGGAGGGGCATATGAGTAATTCCCCGCACTCGGGGGCGGACAAGCTGGTGGATGATAGCCTCCCGGGTACGGCACAGGACTCGCCTGGGAGTATGGCTGTGGCGCGGCGCGCGGTGGTGGGTATGGCAGCGCAGGAGAAGAGTATCGCTGCTCTATAGGTCCGACGTTTGAATGCACAGATGTCATGGACTTGCGTGGCTCCGGTACCAAAATCGGCGACGAGTTTCGAGGTGGCAACTTCTCAACATAGTTGGATGGGAACAAGCCTTGTTTCCCCCTTCGATTGCGGCCCATCCACCAGTCTGGGTTGGTCTCCGTGACGACCTCTATGGTCTCCCCTGCTTCAAACGACAGATCGTTTGGGTCCTACGCCTCTCTTGTCAGCAAGGCACGCGATTTACACAAAACGGATTTGTACCTCGCTGGACCACTCCCAGATCGCCCGTGCTTCCACTTTTGGCGGGGCAGGTGACATAGTCAGGCGCTGTGTCTTCTGGGTCAATGACACGACCGATGATTCCTCAGATCGTCTGGTGGCGGTCACAATCAGCTTGGACAATATCTCTTCTCCATCCTTCTCAGAGATCTGCCCGTGGATGATGAGTAGTTGAACGTTTTGCCTCGTCTGGGCGAGAATGTGGGCGAAAAGGGATTGCGGGTCGAACATGCTGGCAAGTGAACTGCTCCAAGTTGGAATGACCCCGCTGTCAGTGTTTATACGGTGGCAATGATTACCTCATTGCGTCGTACCATCTCCCTCGAAGCTTGAAGCTTAACGTCTACCAACGTCCAGCAGGTATTATCGTACACACGATCATTGGTAGTGACCCGAACTCTTCCCATCTGCATAGAAAGGCTGGCTTTTCTTATCTCACTCTAGGTTACTCCATCCTACACGTGTTTGTGGAGCTGGCACGTTTGCGCAAAACTTGGTCAAATTGACTCAGAAGTCAGCCAAACAAGTCCAGGAAGGAAGGTCATACACCATCGGACTAAAAAATAAGCATAAGCTGATTAAAAGCCAACGTGTGTCTTTGTTACGAGACTCGCGAACAGCTTGCTATGCATCCAACATGTTACCAACTGATTTCTGCGCATGCGTTGCCAGGATTTTGGAACATTTCTAGTCAAAGAGATGGACGGATCGCGGGTGGCCATGGTAGCAGAGTGACTGATCCCACATACCGATCATGATAGGAGTCACTCATCCATCACAGGATTAAGCCTGTGCACTGATCATAGGTGTAAAGTATTGTGGAGTGGATGGAGATGCTGTGAAGTGATATACCATGCTGTGTGGTACTATTTGGTAGAGTAGTAAAAGTAATGAGACCATAACGAGACACATCATTGTCTCTGTGGTACCACTATCTCCATCTTTCCCGTCTTCCTCCTCCTTGTTTCTGTCCACGAACAATGTCTAGAGTAAGCCATCGTACTTTTAATCCAACCTTGTTCTTGACATTCTCCATAGGCACAATTCCTGAGAGAGTACAAACTCGTCGTCGTCGGTGGTGGTGGTGTGTATTCTCCGCTCTTCCTTTGTCTTTCTATCTCAATCTGGTTGCACAGGTGTTGGAAAATCCGCTCTCACCATCCAGTTCATTCAAAGCCATTTCGTTGACGAGTACGACCCAACAATCGAGGGTGCCTAGTTTCTGTTTCTTTTTTTGCTTTTCACTCTATTGTCTTCAGATTCATACCGCAAACAGTGTGTTATCGATGATGAAGTTGCGCTGCTTGACGTTCTGGACACTGCCGGGCAGGAGGAATACGGGTATGCTCACTATGCGGGTCGTGCCTCAGACGCATCCAATCTCTCTTTTGCACAGGGCCATGCGCGAACAATATATGCGCACAGGCGAAGGCTTCCTCCTCGTTTACTCCATCACATCGCGCAACTCGTTCGAGGAAATCAGTACCTTTCACCAACAGATTCTTCGCGTCAAGGATCAGGATTCCTTCCCTGTTATCGTCGTAGCCAACAAGTGCGATCTCGAATACGAGCGTCAAGTTGGCATGAATGGTGCGCTGACGTGTTTCTTTTCCCACTGTAGCTCGCTTACTTTGTGCTTATCCGTCAGAGGGCCGCGACCTTGCCAAACATTTCGGATGCAAATTTATAGAGACCTCGGCCAAGCAACGTATCAATGTCGATGAGGCATTCAGTAATCTTGTACGAGAGATCAGGAAGTACAATAAGGTGACTTACCGATCAGTCGGTGCCTCACCTCATGCTGACACGACATCAGGAACAACAAACCGGAAGACCGGTGATCAACTCGGGTCCTGGCGGAACTGGTGCGTATGGCGGTGCCAAGGACTCGGGCGACGGTGACCATGGTGGATGCTGCGGTGGATGTGTGGTTGTTTGATAGGTTTCCGGGAACACTTTGGAATAATCTCCCTTCTTTTCGTGTTCTTCTATGGTACTATATCATCACCCACCTCTATCCCTGCTTTCTCTTCATTTCCTTAGGGATCTTGTACATTCCACGCAGTCATCCTAATTGGAGGTTTGCACTTTATCCTCCAACCCTGCCTTGGAGGTTTGCATTTGTAGATATAGCTTATGCTTCTTTATGGACATCATGTGAATAACCTTTGAATCTGTATCGACTTCAAGGTGATCAAACATTGTTAGTCATGTGGTTGGTAAAGAGTCTTTCTCAAACGCTGTCATCAAGATGTTAGAAATGTGCTGATTCAGAGATGGTAGCTCACATGTGGGTCTGGACACGTCTTCCTCGTTGACGGCTCTTATCGAATGAATGCCAAGATCGTAAAATCCCGATACCCCACTATTGCCTCCCAACATCGAGATCCCGACAGTTCGGACACGCTGACGGAACATGGTCATCTGATGCTGGACCATTTCCCCGGTGTTTGTGAGAATGAAATTATCAAGTGGGATCTGTCATAGGACCTGTCAGCTGCACAGGCCATTGGCGTACCAAGGCCTATCACGCACAAAGATGTCCTCCCAACCCCCGTCCTTCCGTTTAAAGTACAGACGGTGCTGCCAGAGGTCCGTCGAGATGGGCCCGTCCGTCTGCACGTTGACGTAGTACGAGTTCCGCGTCCGAGGGTCACCGCCGAGGCGCACGCGCAGCGCGAGATACGGGTGGTTCGACACGTCGTCGCATATCTCGCCAAACAACGACGGCCGTGCCTGCGCAGTGGAGGAAACGTCGGATGCGGTCGAGGTGCAGGCGTACCTTTGTTCTGAACCCGGCGTACCCGCCCCGAATCCTCCCCTGAAACTCGGGGCGGACTGCGAGCCGCATGTCGCCCCAAAATCGCGCGGTGGCTGGGCTCCCGCTCCCCGTGTTTCGTTCGGGCGCGTCGTCGAGCGCGAGATGGAGCGTGGACGTCCCACCAATGTCTGCGTCGCACCCGGTCGCGATGTCCTTGATGTCTTGTGGTGTGTGGAGCTTTAGGAGCGTCATGGGTGCTCGGTTGGGTGCGTCGGCGCCTTGCATGCGAAGGACTGCCAGTTGAGTTGAGAGGGGGTCAACAGGGCACGGCGTAGGGAGGTAAACTAGGACGTGCTTTTGACAGCGCCATCAGCAAGATACTTTGAGGACCGACTGAGATATGCGCTGAGGTATGGAAAGGCCATGGCTGTGTTGGGTTAACCGTATGGGTGGCAACAAGTCCTTTCTTTCAATACACTATCGAAATCGGCTACAAAACTAGTCTGGTGACCAGCCGTCTATGAGGTTGCCGAGCGAGGCAATCCGTCTGGTCACCAGACTACTACAAAACGTCCAAGGCACATAACAACCCAGAATCTTTTCTCAGACAACACACTTGTTGGGTGCACCCTTTGTCGCAGAAGGTTTGCTCGACCCATCTGCAAAGTGCACTGAACCTTTGGACATGGCCCTCATCCGAGGTTGAACACGCAGCGCCGCAGGACGAGCATCACGAGGGCCAAAAGTCGACTGTCTCGTTATCGCCCCCGCCGGCGCATCAGCCTGTTCGTAGTCGCCAAGCAACTCAGCTATCAATTGCCAATATCCTTCTTGGACTTCCTCCTCCGTCATCACGTCCCCACTCGCTTGTGACCAGATGCTGTCCGTGGTGATCCGACGAGTCCATGCGGAGCGACGGTGTGCAGGAGGGAGCATGGAACCACGAAAGACTTCTTCGTCTTCGCCGGGCTGGGGAACTTGGGAGCCCAGTCGAACCTTGTACGCATGCATTAATTCCCCCGTGCAGTCCGAGTCAGTATCAGTACTGAACGTCCTTGTTGAGGCATAAGAAACTCGGTGAATTGGTTGGTCCAGGTTGTTGGAGCCCAAAGAGGTTGCCGGAACTTGTGATGCGATGTTAGAGGGTGGAGCAGAAACGCCGAATCTCGTGGCAGGGGCAGCAAATTTGTCCGTAACGGGATACGAGAGTGGAGGTGGCCTAATCGGAAGACTTGAGAGGTCTACCTTGAGTGGAACTTCGGGTCTGACGTCCAGCTCCTTCGTGCCCTTGCTAAAATACTTCTCATCCTGCACCCGAGACTTGACTCTTATCTCGCCGTTGATGGGAGGAGGGCTGAGACTAACGTCCACCATGTGTGTCGGTGAAGGAACCATGTCGGCATGAAGTCTCTTCCTCTTGCTGTCCAGTGAAGTTATGCCAGGTTCGTTGTCAAGCTGCCGACCAAGCTCTGCGGGAGGTATGATGTGTATTGACAGAGGAGCTCCCCTGGTCCGAGTGGAAGCATACGATATTTTCTCTGCGGACATGAGCTCTGTGTTCGAGTCGACACTAGAGCAGGAAGAACTGTGCGAGTGGGACGATTGCGAAGAATTGTACGTTCGGTAGCCACTTTCGAACGATGAGGCCTCCGAGTTGGAGTGGAAGTGCGGCGCCGTCGGGGATTCTTTGGATGCGTCGTGTCCAAATGTCATAGTTTCTCTAGCAATTCTGGCTGCACGAGACACATGACTGATGACCCGGAGTGTGTTGAAAAGTAGACAGACGTTCACAAAACCTGTGATACTGTGAACATGGGGAACCTTATGACACCTGTTACGGGCGTACCCAGAATAGAGGCACAAGCATCGGCAAAAATATTCAGAGCAAGGGGTATCTGTTGTCCTGCATGCACGAGAATGCGTACGATGCAGAAGGGTAACATGAAGAGCACAAATGCTTTATGAAACCCTCAAGTTAGTAAATTGAACCTGGAAAACCAAACTTCTTACCGACAGGGAAACTTCAGAAGGGATCAGTGAGCTTGCAGTGATAACAGAGGGAGATCTCACAAAAATGTAGTCCAAATAACCATGTCGACAAACTTGTGATATTCAGCGGGTTTGTCCTCCCGTCGGTGGCCCGAGCCTAAAGCTTGTGTATTTCGCTTGTGATTCTGTCCCTGCATTCTGTGCCAGACAAAGAAAGTAAGAGAGTAGACTGCAGTCAATATGAATGTACTAAGGATAATCTGTGTGGTTCGATAAGTACGATGGTATCTTCTCCTGGGCTTTATTAACCGTACCGGGAGTGCTCCAAGGAAAATAATCTCATTTGGATAAAACTGTGTGATGCCGCAGGAGATCCCAGCTGGACCATATATGTCGTCCCCCATAAGAGGGGAAAATGCTGTCGGAATTATTTTGAGCACGCGAAAGCTGAGCGGACACAAAACCTCTCACCAGCAACAGATGCAGTTGCCCATCCAATAATAATGATCACCGCGCTGTGCCAGTATACTTGACGTACACCAAACACAAGTGAAACAAGGGTATGCACGCCATGTGCGACCGTAAACCAGCAGGTACCCCATACACCGATTTGCATCAACGCCGCTGTAATACTTCTTGAGCATGAGATATTTGATCCACGGAGATATTTATCACCTTGTGCTGAGCATGTCGGACCTGAATTGCCCCTACGATTTGTTGTCAGCGTCAACACATAAAAGTAAATCGTACCTGGAGTCAACCCGGCATATGTCAACCAACGAACATCAATAAATCCAGCGGTGCTGATTAACATATTGCTGAGAATAAGGCATCCGGAATAGTGACCAAGCTGGGAGCGAAAGAACAGTATTTTGTGGCGCTGGTATTTACGATTGGCGGTTGCGTCTCGAAGGACTCGAAAGATTATAAAAACAGACGCTAAAAGCGATATCAAGGCGGACACCACGACAACCTAAGAAATGTTATCACACTTCAAGAATCCTTGAGCATATAACTTACAATGCTTGCTTTGCTTATGGAGGTGGAATCAGGCGGGGCGATCGTAAGGGTTTCGACATAGGTGCACATTTGCTCGTACGGAAGGACACAGTCCCCCGAACGGAATCGCAATTAAAAAGACAGCTATAAGAGAGCGAAGAAGGAATGTGGGTTACCGGTCCAGCCGTCAAAGTAACCTTCCAGAGGCGAAGGTGGGCCAGCCACAAAGAGAGGTAGAATGCAGTGGGGTGAAGGAAATGACACCTGCCTCCCGGCGTGAGACACCTACTTACCTGACATATCCGGTACTTCTGACTCAAGTAAATGATCAAGTGCATCAACTCAGTGCGACGATCAAGGGACGCCACAGCACAACTATTACTAATCGCCCCCAAAGATGGTAATCGTTGTACTCCGAGTGTTTCGGCTGGTTAGAAACCGTTAAAAACTGTCAGCTGTCACCAGCACGTGGGAGCTGAGCCGGACGCGGGGCTTGCGTTTGATGCTGAAATTAGGTAGTTTCTACCAGTTTCTATCCCGCTGCCCGTGTACATTTTAGTGGACAATTACCCGTACCAATAATGGTTGACGCGGGAGCAAATCAGTCATTGGTGGATCATTGAAAGGTCGTCATCCCACTGGTCACTGCACCAAGACTAAAGAGACACCACCAAAGCAACATTTAGCGGGTCGCCAAGAAGTTTCAACCTCACGACGGTTGCAGTCATCTAAACAGCGGGATGCAGACTATGTAGGTACCAAAGAACGTGCCGCTCGAAAGGGCAACCTTTCCGTTCCGTTCGCGACCGATGATCGCTACCGGAAAAACCCCCGCGTGAGTTGAGATGAATTACAGCTAGCCGCTGGAGGTGTACATTAGGAAACAAAGTACGCCGCTAGAAAGTCGGTCGAGGCTCCATCCAATTGCTCGTGTGCAGCCTGACAGGCGCATTCGTTAGTTGTCATTCCATGTGGTGTGTACCACGACCAGTATCATCGCACATGAAATATATCACATCTATTTCTTGACAAGGAATTTGGCTATTCCCTTCGGCTCTGCTATTTTCTTCCGCTTGGGGGCTTTGGGCTGGCCAGTGGCTTCGGAGCCATTAGCTAAGTCCTGGGCGAAGTGAAAGTCAGTGTGCTCCATGCGCAGTTTAGCTAACGCGGCGGTGTGGTCTACTCCAGCGCGGCCCGCCTCGCTCCCACTAATAGAAATTCGTTTGTTACAGCGTTCACAGACGAAAAACGGGAGCATATTAGATTGATCTGTTTCCGCCACGATTTGAAGAGCATCCGCATCGAGATTTATTCCGGAGTTGCTGGGTCGTTTACGTTTAGGGGGTGACCGATTGGTTTCCTTCGACTTGAAAAAGGTTTCAATGCTCTGTTGACCAGCCTCAGCTGTTTCAATGCCTGTGAAGGCAAGCTGTACAGATGTCACGTTGAGGTTCTTCGCGTCTCTGGTGAGCTCTTTCCATAGTTTGTCCGCCGAGGCCGCTATCGTATCAACCGTCACCTCGTGAGCGAAAGGAAATGATGATTGTCTCGACTTAGAGGTCTCGTAACCTGCGTGGACGATCAATAGTTTCTTCAGTTCGTCGCAAAAACAGACCTTTTCGTGCATGCAGAACAATAGTTCTGGGCCATAGAGTAGGTATCTCTTCCCGTGCGTCCTTCAGTCTGAGGGCAAGTTCGGCAGCCAAGACGCGCAACCATTGATGGCCATCTGTAGCCTTTGTGATAGGAGCTGGAAGGTTCTTGGATGCAAGCATGCTCTTGAATAGCGCAGACTTCTCCTTGACTACAAAGAAATGAGGTCAAGAAGACCCATTGATTCGTTAAAGTACCTAACCTTCGGATCTATCAATGCCTCTAGAAACCGGTGTCACTGACATTGCGGACGGACTACAACGGCGAACAAATACGCACCGCAACAGCTCGTAAACCCATAAAGCATTGTCACCAAATTTGTTTTGCATCTCGTCTGATTTTGATTAATAAGAAAGTTTCAAACGACAATCCGTTGAGTGTACCTAGAGTTACTGCCCTGATATGGTTGAGAAGGGACCATAGATTTTCAAGAAGAGAACCCACAAAAGATCACCGACTGTCGAGACATCATACTCTTTCGCAATTGCATCACCAAGTTTTCCGCCTAAAAACCGAATCTCACGAAGCCCTCAGGTTCGCATCAGATTTTAGTCTTTTGGTAAGTAATACCTTTTGAAAGCCTATGGGACGAAGATAGGTTGGTATAGCACTGTTACGCAAGACGCTCTACAGTCATCATCAGAAAGCTGAATTTGAGCGGTGGATCGAGCATCACCTGACTATTTGGTTTCTTGTAAGAAGCGGTGAGCTAGGAACGAAAATGAGTAAATAGTCACTGGGGGCATGGATACTGACTTTGGCAAGGAACTTATTTCGGGATATCCCCTAGTGGAAAGGCGAGTATGGGGTTGGGAGAAAGATGAGTGGTTAATCAGAACGCACCGCCGACATGGTGTAACCAAGGTTCCGGTGAACCTCTTCTCTGATCTTGGACATCAATTCGGCAGCGATAGACAATGCGACATCATGCCAAGTGCATGCTACGTCATGCTCCGCCAAGTAACACTCCCCCTCTCTTTCTTCGGATGGATGTATAGGGATGAGTTCGCCAAGTTTACTCCAGTCAATGGAAGGCGGCGGAGGTAATGGACTATCGACACCTTGAAGGGCATTCGAGGGTACTTGTGCGAGGTAGGGAAAACGCTCCAGTAACAACTCGCGTACTGGCCGAGTAAGGTCGATAAAGGCTTCATCGATTGAAGCCTTTTCTTTCCTGAGGTGAGTGATGGGCCTGGTTCTTGTTGTGGATCATCATACCTATTTCCCCGCTTGGGAGGGCTTGTTTGAATAGGTTAATGATTTTGTTGCTTTCCCGCCGGTATAAGTCGAGAGAAACCTTGTAGATACGGTGTCAGGCCGAGAACGTGTTCAATATCTTCAACCATACCTTGTGTGTTCGTGTATCAACATCAGACCAATATCCTGGCTCCTTCTCCCCCTCTTTGTAGGTGGCGACATGGACCGCTATCAGCTCCGGACATTTCTTCTTCGCGTCCTTGATTTTGTCCATGCGCGATATGCCAAACTTGCGGGCGGGATAGCTGACTGCGATAAGACTTTCCCACTGCTGTACGACAAGGGGAACACTAGGGTCAAGACCGAGTCTGACTCGTTCGCAGGCCGCATAAAACGCATCGCTATCGCAGAGTGCGATGACCCGGAGGGGGTCTCTCACGCCGAGATTACGGGAGTGCAAGTGACGGTAAGTGATTTCTGGGAAAAGATCGTCGTAGTCTTCAGTTTCGGCTTTTCCTTTTCCTTTCCAGAGTGTGCTGGCTGGCTTGGACATCGTCAAGGCACCGTGGGGAAATGAGTCAGACACCGGAATAACTTGGTGGCCGAGTTGAACGTTGACGCTTAGTCCATCTTACGGTCTAGCTTCTTATTTTCTATGTCGCTCGGTCATCCTGGTACACCGCAGTCGTTACAAGAAGACTATGCGATCGTATCTCGTTTTGGTGCTTCTTCATTAGAAGCACAAGATGAACAACCCGTGGATGCCGTCTCGGACTCACCTCGAGGTATACCCATCCGTGGCAGGGGTTCAGCTGTTGCTACGGTTTCTCCCGTCTCTGAACGCACACCCCTTTTGCATCCCTCGTCTTCGGTTGCGGGGATACATGAGCCACCAGACCATGATGCGATCTTGGTCGATCACGCACCTACCTCAAAAATATTCCGTGAGGAGCTTCGTATACTTACGTTGTACTCCCTCCCAGTGTTCGGGTATGCCCTGTCCTTGATTTTTCATTGTCTCCACACATATGTTCTCTCTATTCAAGTACTCACCTTTTCGAATACTCCTTTATCCTCGCTTCCGTCATATCTATCGGTCACATCTCCACACTGGCCCTGGCGGCTGCCACTTTGGGCTCAATGACAGCTGGCGTTACTGGATACAGCATTGTCCAGGGTTTTGCATCAACTTTGGACACTCTCCTTCCACCTGCCTGGACCTCTGACAGACCCTACATGGTTGGCCTATGGACTCAGAGGACGGGTTTGTTCTCCTTGTCCATTGTTCAATAACCCATTGTACTAATCAGACGTTTGTATCAGTGCTCATGATGGGAATGATGCTTATCGTGCGTCCAATCATTTCTAGGGCCGTGTTCAATTTCAATCCATCGCGCACAGCCAATCATTGCTATCTGGTTCAATGCAGAACCTATCCTTCTCGCTCTCAATCAAGAGCCAGAGGTAGCACGGCTTGCCGCCCTCTACCTCCGCTGTGCATCCCTGGGTCTTCCAGCATACACCTTCAACTGCATAGTCAGGTACCTCATTTCCGTCCCTGTCAACTGTTATCAGTGCAAGATGCTTACACATACACAGACGGTATTTCCAATCCCAAGGATTGTTCGGTATCCCAACAAGAATTACACTTGTGGTTGCGCCTATCAATGCGTTCCTAAACTGGCTATTTGGTGAGTGAAAATATTCGTCGTCTTTTTTCTCAACTCCCACCGGCCTTGCAGTGTATCCTCTTGGGCTCTCCTTCCCGGGTGCACCACTTGCTACTGCCCTCTCCTTCAATCTTGTCTCAGTAGCGTCTATTTTCTATGGATATCACTATGTCCCTCGTACAGCATGGTCACCGATTACTCTGAGGTCCTTCAATTTGGTTGACGGGGAACTTTGGAATGGATGGGGAAAGTTGGCGAGGCTCGGCTTTGCCGGGGTGGGTCAGACTGCCAGCGAATGGTGGAGTTGGGAATTGGTCGGACGTGAGTGCCATTCTACGTTCCTTTTACAATATTCATTGAAAAGAGTCACCACATCAGTTGCTGCTAGCCAGTAAATTGTCACACTAGATGTGACTGTTTATTCGAAACTGATTCTCTTTTTTTGATAGGTTAGGACCTGTTACACTTGCTGCGCAATCCGTCTTATTGATGTCGGCCTCAACTACATATCAAGCTCCGTTTGCGTTAAGTGTTGCTACATCTGTGCGGTAAGCATTGTTGTGCACTTCTTGTCTGGGTCAATCATCAACTGACGATCGATTGCTATTTCATTATTGGCACACCAGAATCGGGAACCTTCTTGGCCTAGGAAATGCGAGAAGGGCCGGGATGGCTGCAACAACATCAATCGTAATGGCCATCGTACTTGGATCTATTTTCAGGTGAATGTGAAGCCAGTGCTGAGTGCCACCATTCGTTGATTGGTTAACCGTGCCATATCTAGTGCCCTCTTCCTAATCTTCCGCGACAAATGGAGCTATATCTTCAACAGTGATCCTGGTATGTCATGTCATGCTCGGCATCACTCACAAATACATGGATAGAATTCAATACTGACCACTCGATTTAGAGGTCCTCTCGCTCGTTGCGTCTATTCTGCCCCTCGTTGCATTGTTCCAAGTTTTTGATGGAACAGCGAGTATCATTGGTGGGATATTCCGCGCTCGAGGACGACAGGTAAGCGCACGTCTCTGTCAGGGATTGTCACCTTTGTCGATCCTTTTCTACCAGGTTGCAGGTGCGGTTCTCAACCTCACCGCCTATTACGTCCTCGGCATCCCGCTTGGAATATACCTTTCCTTTGGGCGTGGACGTGACCTCCAAGGGCTTTGGGAAGGACTGACGCTTGCGTTGGTGTATACCTCTGGGGTGGGTTTGTGGATTGGTGTGCGTGGTGTTGATTGGGAAACGGAGGTCGTGCACGCGAAAGGACGAGTCGGAGGAAAAGGTGAGGACGAACAGAGGGCTGAATGAGCGCCTTCTGGGAGAACGATGAACATGGCGAGTCCACCCAGCCTTGCAACCCATCCTTAATCTTCGGTGACAATGTATCTAGATCGCTCGATCGTAGTTGTGCTTATTTATATAGGCAATAATCTCTTCGGACCTAAGCGATCGAATAATACAACCAAATGAACAGGCGCTAAGTTGGTCAGTATGAGCTATTAGTTTCCGAAACAGACGTCAGTGACAAGAGAACCTTGTCATGTTTCTAATACCCAAGCTGATTCATGGAGCCGAACTGAAATGGTCACGATGAAGCCGCTTATGCGCAGGTCCTTGTTGGTCGTCTGTAGATCACGACAAAAACGGGACCACAGGTAGGGCATCAGGCAAATACTTATGCCAAATACCTTGTTTGTTTCGGAATGGACGTTTACCGATGGACGAAGAGCCATCCCGTCTTGAGGTGACTGAAAGTTATTAGAAGTCTGACTGAGGTTGCATGTATGCGAAGACGTACGTCGCCGTCTGCGCACGCCGTCCCGGACTATGGATATACGCCAGCTTGGCATGCTCGGGTGCGCCGCGGCAACACCGCCCGGTCGTCGTGGTACTTCTGCTCCACTTGGATGCGGGCGGGTCCCACTGGGGTGATATTGCTGGAGAACTGGACGTGCAAGAAGATGGAGAGAGGGTGCAGATGTTTAGTTTCAAATTTAAGACAGCGAGGTAGCGGTGTCGACGCGTTTTGGACACGCGGGCGGAGGAAGCCGACGAACGGCTAAAGTGTCGAGGAACCTTGTTTAGGCCCGATGGCGCAAGCTGCTTGTGAAAGAGTCGAACCGGCTAATCCGAGTCACGTCATAGAACATACCCAATACTAATCACAAGGATACCCCACCGCACATTTAATCAACGAGCCCACTGGGTTTCTTGTTTCCCATGTCTCTCAGCCATTCTGACATACCGCAGTCGTTAAAGAAAGGCCACGCGATCATGTCTCATGCCTCTTCGTCAGTAGACACACAGGATCAACAACCTTTTAATACCGTTTCAGACTCTCCTCGAAGTGGACCCATCCGTGGAATTGGTTCAGCTGCTGCTACAATCGTTTCTCCCGTCTCTGAACGTACCACTTTTGCAACCCTCGTCTCCGGTTCTGGGGCTACATGAGCCACCTAACAATGATGAGATGGCCGTGGATCGGATACCTACCTCTGAGATATTCCGCGAGGAACTGCTCACACTTATTTTGTATTCTTTCCCAGTTTTGGGGTATGCTGTCCTTGATTTTTGTTTGCCTTCGCGCTCATATTCTCTCCATTATCAAGTACTCATCTCTTCGAGCACTCTTTCATCATTGCCTCCGTCATATCTATCGGACATATTTCTACGTTGGCCTTGGCGGCTGCCACTTTGGGCTCAATGATGGCTGGTATCACTGGATACAGCATTGTCCAGGGTTTTACATCAGCGCTGGATACCCTTCTTCCACCTGCCTGGACCTCTGACAGACCCTACATGGTTGGGCTATGGACTCAGAGGACGGGTTTTTTCTCCTTGTCCATGTTCAATAACCCGTTGTATTAATGGGGCGTTTGTATCAGTGCTCATGATGGGAATGATACTTATCGTACGTCCAATCACTTCTAAAGTCATGTTCAATTTGGGTTCATTGGGTTTAGCCAATCATTGCTATTTGGCTCAATGCAGAACCCATCCTTCTCGCTCTCAATCAAGAACCAGAGGTAGCACGGCTTGCCGGCCTCTACCTTCGCTGTGCATCCCTCGGACTTCCGGCGTATGCCCTAAACTGCATCGTCAGGTACCTCATTGGTTTCCTTATTAGTTATCGTCGGTGCAAGAAGCTAACTTGCGTGCGCAGACGATATTTCCAGTCTCAGGGGTTGTTTGGTATCCCAACGAAAATTACACTTATGGTCGCACCTATCAATGCGTTCCTGAACTGGTTATTCGGTGGGCAAATATACTCTTGGTGTATTCATTCATTCATGCTCCGGATAATTCATAGTGTACCCTCTTGGGCTTTCCTTCCCGGGTGCACCACTTGCTACAATCTTATCTCGGCGGTTTCTATTTTCTATGGATACCGTTATGTCCCTCGTACAGCGTGGTTACCAATTACCCTGGAATCTTTCGACCTGGTCAGTGGTGAACTTTGGAAAGGATGGGGACAGCTGGCGAAGCTCGGCTTTGCTGGGGTGGGTCAGCTCGCCAGTACGTGGTGGGGTTGGGAATTGGTCGGACGTGAGTGTCACCTTCCTTGCTGAATACTCGTTGAACAGTGTGCTTCCTATTAGTTGCCGCTAGCCAGTAAATAGTTGCACCTAGAATTGCCATCCACCCGAAACTGAATCCGTTCCTTTGTCGATAGGTTGGGACCTGTTGCACTTGCTACACAATCTGTCTTGCTATCCTCCGCGTCAACTACGTATCAAGTACCATTTGCACTGAGTATTGCTACATCTGTGCGGTAAGCGTCGTAGTGTGCTTCTTTTTGAGGTCAATCATCAACTGACGGTCGACTGTTGTTCTATCATTGCTACACCAGAATCGGAAACCTTCTCGGCCTAAGAAACGCGAGAAGGGCTGGGATAGTCGCAACAACATCAATCGTAATGGCTGTCGCGCTCGGATCTATTCTCAGGTGAATGATGACCCCGCTAAGTACCTCCATTCGACTTTTTTCTCGATTAACCCCGTCATACCCAGTGGCATTCTCATGATTTTCCACGACAAGTGGAGCTATATTTTTAACAGTGATCCCGGTATGTCCTACCCATGTTACGTGCAGATATGCGAGCGGATTGGCGTATTGACTCTTCACTTAGAGGTCATCTCACTTGCTGCGTCTATTCTACCACTCGTTGCACTGTTCCAAGTGTTTGATGGAGCAGCGAGCATCATTGGCGGGATATTTCGTGCTCGAGGACAGTTGGTAAGCAGACATGTCGTCACGGATCACCGCTTTTTCCATTCTTTTCTACCAGTTTACAAGCGCTGCTCTCAGTTTCACCGCTTATTACATGCTTGCTATTCCGGTTGGATTATACCTTGCCTTCGAGCGCGGACACAACCTTGAAGGCCTTTGGGCCGGATTGACACTGGCGCTGGTGTATACTTCTGCGGTGGGCTGGTGGATCGGTGTCCACGGCGTTGATTGGGAAACAGAGGTCTTGCGAGCACAAGGAAGAATCGGAGGGAAGAGTGATGATGAGCAGAGGGACGGTTACGGACCCTTGTCGTGAGTCTGGGAAACTAGTGATCTGTTCGTGTCCTAGTGATCGGTGATGGTTGTACGCTGCTGTTGGGAAAATTATCCTACCAGTGGAACTTCACCAAAGGAGACGACTATGTGGATACCTTCATCTGAGTTATTCATTTCTAGAACGCTCAAGCTCAACAGCCATCGCGGCGTGGAGAGTCGGGCAAGCGGTATGAATGCCTCATCAGTGTCGGGCGAGAAAACTGATGTTCATGAGGCTGAAGGCCTTGAATTGAGGGGGGATCGGACTGCCTACGCAAGTCCCTATTGATGGTCAGGCCATGTTTTGCGGTTTGCGACAAGAACAGGAGCCAACAATCTCCCCGGAATGACTGTTTCCGTAGGAAAACACTTTTTTGATTCAAAGGGTGTATTTCCCGATATCAGACATGCGTAAGTTGGCGGGCACCAAGACAAGAAGATTGATGAAAGATACCAGATCCTTGAATCCTGGGTGGCCGTGCGCGTCCGGATGTAGTGGCTGAAAGGTAGGATTGAAATGGCATGTCGCAAGATTCTCGATTGCGAAGGTTTTCCAGTCATTCAAGACTTTCCTCGAAATTCTAGGATACCACAAAAAGGCTGATTGCGCGAGGTCGTCATGATACAATGATGATGCAAAAGTCGACAATAAGAATCTCTGGTACCCAAACCTCCATCAGCCCAGAATCACCAACAAAAAACAGGCGCAAACCTACACTTTCAAGGTGCTCACCGCGCCCGGCAGACGACCTCACCGTTCAACCCCAGCGTCAGCGCCTCGCGCGCCTCCAACCACTCATGCTCCCTACTCTTGGTCTTCACCACCGCAATCTCGCCCATCCCGAGCGGCTTGATCGTCTGCGCGCGCCGCCCGCTACATATCCGCTGGATCTCGCCCACGTCCATAAACACCCGCCGGCTCGGCAGGCTCACAAGGCGCATGTGCGACAGCACCGGTCGGTCGTCGCGGTACTTGAGCTCTGCCCAGATGCGGCGCTCAGGTTCGCCAACGTGTTGGAAGTCGGAGGGGGACGGGGCGGCGATGGTACCACGGGTGAGGTTGCTCAGGAATCCAGCACGGAGGAGGATGGAAAGAATGGCGAGGTTTTGTTTGGAGTGTTCGACGGCGAGATAGCGGTGTCGAGCACGGAACGCGTTTTGGAGGCGCGCGCAGAGGTCGTAGGGAAGAGGCATTCGAACTGCCCACTAACGAGTCTGGGAGAAAAGACCGGGTTGATTATGTAACAACATTGTCAACCCAGATCAGGAAAATGATGACTGAGGTACTCCCCCACTTCAAATCCACGAAAACGACCCTCGGCTCGGGCTAGACCTGGACCGGCCAACCCGAATGGTTTCATTCCGATGTGCAACTTTCCCTTCGTTCTACCACATGATCTCAGTTCAAAGTGGAGATCAAACAGGAGGAAATGTCTCAGAGGACATTATACGTCGCAGGACTGTACTCGCCGCATCATACAGGGTCCGAGTCAGTCTAGACCCTACGTGCCCATGAGGGCGTTTGCATCAAAGCGATGGAGGCAACATACCCATAAAACGTTTCCAAAAATCCGAGCAGACACGCCTACAGACCCAGGTATCTGCACGCGCCTCTGCACCACCGGCCTATCTTTGATGTCTTTTGTCCACCCAATGGCATTGGAACGGCCTGAAACAGAAAGGCATCAGTAAGACTGAGCCGCGAAATCTAGTTGATGGTTTTACACTTGGAAGTGTCAGTGTACGTACGCGACTATTGCGAGAAACATTGTCATCGAGTTTTCCTCAGCTCCGTCCGTACGCTTTAGACCAGATTTTATGAGCACAAAGGAAAAGATTGTGCCCTTTGCCTGATGTGACATTTTAATTTTGCATAACGGTAACAATCGCGGGATGCGACCCTGGACTCCCAATGCTAACACATGTCATAACAGCAGCAATTGCGGGATGTGACGCTGGACAAGTAATCCACGATGCGCTCCGGCGGCCTCCATCACGCGTCACTACGAACTCCCCCGTCCACCACCACCATCTCTTCGCCTTGATCCACCCCCTCGTTTTGGCCCTGGGTGTCAGCGAATACCATCGCACTTGCAACGCCGCCACCCGCAGTGGAAATGATACCGAATGCAGTATCAATGTCACCTCCACACCTCCCGCGAAGATCGCTTGCGTAAATCGCCCGCAGGCTCAGGGTGAATCGGGGGACGAGAGTGAACACGGGCACATATTCTAGCACTGTCACCCATATGTTTGTTAGGAGGTTGATTGATAGGCAGTTGATAAGTGCGAATGCGATAATGCTATTCATATCAATTTGTTATAGTCATGAAGGAACGAATTGACCGAAAGACAGACACACGCGAGAAAGTAAAGTAGGCCTTCTCTTGTGATGAGCTTCATGTAGCGGTTGGGTTGCCGCCTGTACACCATTCCACATGACTCCCTAACAAGTCGAGTTACAATGAAAAGACACATGGAAACACTGAGAGTGAGCTGCGTAAAGTTTGCAACTTCAGCGACGCGACGAAAAAAATTTGGTGTCACACAGAATGAGAAGCCAAGCACGTCTGCAGTGGTCACTATATGATTGAAGAATGGCACAGTATTTAGTGTGCAGTATGATGAAACTCGGTCTCACATACCTCGGGAACTTGTCTGAGCGCTAAGCATAATACAATCAACCAGCAGTGTGGCAACTTGCACAGCATATAGCAGGAGAAGGGTGGCAAGTATGAACTTCAATTGATTATACAGCGCCCCTACACGGAGTATCATGATCACTGCATTCATCAATTTTATTCATCTCATGAGTGAAAAAAACCTGAAGTCTCACAGTCTGCTGCAGAAGTAAAGATAAACATGGCCCAGTTGCCAAAAATCATCACTCTGGAGCCTTGAAAACAAAGTTTAGTGAACTGAAACAACAATTAGTTTATGTGGAGCTCACAACTTCCAGGAACAATGAGTTGTTCAGAATTGTCATCGGTGTGTAAAACAACAAATGGACACATACACCTAAATATAACTGAATTTGTGGCACGATTGATAGATTGAGACATTACTTGTGCGGGGCCAGGGAGAAAAGAACTTCCAACTGTGATTGTTCTGTGTTAGCTCACAGACAGAGTAGGAGTCCAAATGTACGTACAAAGAGAAAATGTTCTGATAAACAACCGGTCAGGAACCAATCTCAGTCAATCTGTGTTGCAACAAACCAAAAAACATACATGGTGGCACCCAGTCCAAAATAGTGAATCTGAAATTTATAACAGTCAGCCCAGGCATGACATCTCATGGTTGGGGAAGACACTCCGTCACTTACAAAAAAGAACAGCATAGACACAAATGTCCAACGCTGTCTCTGCAGCCAAATTAGAATATTGACTTGAATCGACGACTCTGTAACACTGACCCATATGTATTCTACCTGCAGATATTATTAGTCAATGAAATGCTGGTACTATAGACACATATGGTGACATACCTCATCTGAGAATGTGAGAACTCGAAAATTTAAGAACATAGAAGACTAGATTGAGACATGGATTGCGTACTGTAATCATATCCAACTGCAGTGAGGGTGACAACTGAGAAAACAGTAAGATCAATGTTTGTATTGATACAATGAGGTGCCTACGAGTCACACAATTGTTTTGCTGGATGACCATGATAGCCTGCTGCATGTCGGAAGCCATGAGTTCCAGAGATAAAAATCAGACAACGAAGACCAGGCGTCACGTATTATATGGCGGAAGGGGACTAAGGCGACCTTTTGTTCAATTCGTGTGTGCCGCGGCCACATCAATCACAATCCGCGATGGGTTTCCCGATGCACATTGTGAATGATACCGCCGGTCGGAAGTTTGTGCGGCCGAACGAAAAGCTGCAAGCGAGATGCCAAAGACGGGCAGGCTGGCAGTGTGGCCATGCCATGTACTACCTTAATTTGCATCAGCAATTTGTCATACCCTGAGTGCTGAGAAATAAGTGGCGTCCAAGTCCGGATCCTGAGGGCGCGCTGATCGGCGAACTCCAAGTGGTTAGGCAGACCGCTGCGCTGCTGCTGTCGGCGTCACGGCGCACGACAAGCACTTGACGTACGCGGAGGCTCACTTCCCGATCTTGATTCCATACGTGTCCTTGAGTCGTTTGGCCCGCTGCTCCGCACACACATAAAGACCACGTTTCCTCGTCTTCGCCACATCCGCCACCTTAGCGTCACCTGGATCAAGTAGGCGGATGCCTCTCGGAGGGGTGAGGTGAACGATCCGGTCAGTCTGAGCTTAGCCAAATTCGACAATGCCTCTTATTACGTGTGACAGTGCTGGCAATCTTGGAAACGCGGTGGGAGGATCGAACTGTCCTCCCAATCGAGAGGTAGTTCTACGGAAACAAACCACGTGTGGAAACGCCTCCTATTTCATCGGGGAAACGAGCGTCAGTCAGCCCGACTTGATGTTTTCGTTTCCTAACGTGCTGCTTTCTCCCCTGTACTACTCAACGACATCTCACGGTCAAAGCTGAAGTCAAACAGTACTTGTTCATTATGCCATACGAGCCCAGCCTGTACCCTACCATCAATTGAGCTCGGCCAAGATGCGGCGCTCGGGTTCGCCGACGTGTTAGAAGTCGGTCGAAGGGGATGGGGCGGCGATGGTACCACCGGTGAGGTTGCTCAGGAAACCGGGGCAGAGGATGACGAGGATGGCGGGGTTTTCGCCGTCGTCGTCGGCAAGCCATTGCACCCCTTCAGCCTCATTGTCATGAGGGGAAGGGGGAGCGCGCTATTTTTCCACGATGCCGCAGTCGTTGTTGGCGCTGTGGTGGAGATGGTGGGGGGCGCTTTGCCACGTCACCGCAGTCGTCGTCGGCGCTGTGGAGGTGAGCGCGTCGTTGCGTACCTTCACCCGTGTCGTCGTCGTCAGCGGTATGGTGGACTTGCCGTGGCAGTGGGTGCGCCACCGTTATCGTTGTCGGCGTTGTGGAAGTGGGCGCGCTGTTGCACGTCCCCGCCCTCGCCGTCGTTGTCTTGGTGGCCGTTGGGCCGTTGCACGCTCCCCTCCCTCGTTCTCATGGCCTTGCCCTTGCTTGCGCGTCGTCGTGGGTGTGCCCTCGCCGTCCTCGTTTTGGTGACGGTGGAGCCATCGCGTCGCAGTCGTCCTAGTGCGTGGTGGTGGTGGGCTGTCGCGTCGTCGTCTTGAGAGGGGGCCCCTCTGTCGTCGGTTGGGTCGTCACCGCTGTGTGGTAGGCACACCGTTGCGTGCCCTCGCCCTCGGCGTCGTCTTGATGGCGAGGCCAATGTTTGCCCACGCACGTCGCCGTCGCCGTCGTCGTGATGGGCATGCCGTTGCCCGCCGTCATCGTGGTGTGCTATGAAGCGTTACCGCGCTGCGCTCGTAGTGGTAGTGATGGTGGACGTACCTGTTACGCCAACCCGCCGTGGTTGTCGTCGCGTAGTGGTGCGACATCACATCTCGCCCTCCCTGCCACCAAGTGCGCGGTTGCGTGCCGTCGCCCTTTACCATTTAGGCGGCGGCAATTGAGCACCGGCTGTGTTGCGTCGTTCGGCGCTTGGCGCTCTGTGTTGCCCTCGACTATTTGTTTCTATTTGTGGTGGCTGTGTACTCGCGACGTTCGAAGGCTGGGTGTCCTCGGGGTTTTGTTTAGAGTGTTCGACGGCGAGATAGGGTAACGAGTCTGGGGGAAAGACCAAGTTGGTTGATTGTGCCACAACAGTATTGTCAACACGGCCCGATGATTTGAATCGGTCAATGGCGACCCTACGTACCCTAAGTACTTCGAGTCAGTTCAAAGAAGAGATTGAATGGGAGGAAATGCTCTCAGAGGGTATTTGCCACAAGGTCAGCCTAGTACGTGCCCATGAGGGCGTTTACCTTTACCTCAAAGTGACGGGGGCGACCCATCCATAAAACGCTTCCAAAAATCCAAGCAGACATGCTCGCGCCAACAGATCCAAGGATTTCGTGTATCTGAGTCTGTACTTTGACTATATACACCCCTGCACCCCCAGTGGGGCGACCGGCTTAACTTCACAGCTTGGTCTCACCAACGCCTTTCTGTTTCAGGTTGTTCCAATGCTTCGGGGTGAAATAAAAGACACCAATTGATATTTTTATGCTTGGAAGTATCATTGTATACGATCTATTGCGAGAAACGTTGTCGTCGAGTTTTCCTCAGCTTCGTTCACACACTTCTCAGACCAGACAGCATGAGTATAGTTGACTTGGTCATAATGTATACCAATGGGAGCCACCCAAACCTGATACATTATGAGAAGTATACAATAGCAAAAAATTCACACGATAGATAGGAGTGAGGACTAATTAGGATGCAGTGCTAGCATCTGAGAAACTACGCCGATTTCGTGAAGCCATAATTCTGTAACGTTGTCTGCCTCGCATTCTTCGTCTGTTCGTGGTAGAGCTCAGCCTGGAAAGAACGAATTTGATAAAGAAAATCAAGGGAAGTGGTCACACCTGCCCTCGAGACAAATCCTACCTCGAGTTTCTCGGCGAGAGCAATGAGCTCGGAGATTGGCATTGCTGGTTCACTGTCACCCTCAACATCTGACTCCACATCCACTGCTTCACCACTCTGCTCAGCCTCTCTCCGCTGGACTTCGGCAATGATGGCGGCATCATTTTTGAAGCTTTCGGCCGCTGTATCAGCGTCTTCGTGCTCCTCGTGTGGGTCCAGTAATTCATCAATGGAAAGTGCGGTACAAATTCGTTTTTTATCCTCGAGAATACTCACTGATTCTTTCAAAGCCTGCTCAAGTTCTTCAAGCTGGGGAGGCTTTGAAAGCTTGAGTTTGATGGTAAGACCAGAGCGCTTGCAGGCGATTGACATGAGTGTTTCGACTACCGAAGCAGCCTGCTCTATATCTCCTTTGGCGTCCATGACTGCCTTGAGTGCCAGATCCCAGTCAGATGCTTTGTAGCGATCATGGAGGTGCTGCTGCAGTGCCGTTTCAACAAGGGGGAGTGGTGTGTCGCTGGCCACAAATTCACGAATGATGGCCCATGCGCCAGGATCTGCATGCGCTGGGTGCAACAATGAGGCAGTGGCTGGTTGAATTCCGGTGTGATTCCAGCAATGCTGGATGGTTGCGGGTGTGACGGAGGCCCAAGCCTCAGTGGCCATAACCATGGCCTCACGGAGATTAATTTTCCAGATGTCAACATCGTCCCCAGTTTCATCAAGAGCGATGGCACGTCGGCAAAACTGGCGACGGTAATGAGCTTTAAAACATCGAATGACACCAGCATCTAGAGGTTGGACAAACGGAGTGAGGTTTGGCTGGAAAAACACAATCTGGATGTTCCGAGGAGTATATGAAATCTTGTGGCCTGAGAAGTTGTCGATAAGGAGGCAAAAATAGCATTGCTCAAGGCCCATCTTGACATCAAGTGCCTTGACCCATCTGTGCGACGTTTTCATGTGTTAGATTTTTCTAGCATGAGATAGTGTCGCAACCTTACTCTTCAAACAGCTCACTTGTCATCCAAGCTTTCTTGTTGCTTCGATAGTTGAAACCAGCACTCTGTGGTGTCTTGCTGTTAAAGCAACGTGGCTTCCGTGCGTAGCCAATGAACAACAAAGGCAATTTCTCACTTCCATCGGCATTCACAGCAAATCCAAGCGTCAAACGGAACTTCTCCTTCTTTTTTCCACTCATCTGCTTCGTTGCAAGCCCTCGATCAGGTGGTGCCCTGCCAAATTTATGTAAAGGTGAGCATCCATGCAACCGTACAGACACCAGCTTACATTGCGAACAGACTTGTTTCGTCAAAATTAAGCTGGTCCCTTGGTGGGAATGTCGACAGGATTTTCGAAATCCGTTCTTGCTCCTGCATCACCATCTCCAGGTCCACAGATCCAGCCTCTCCGTGCTTTCGGTGCTCCTTGAGGTTGTAGGCCTTGCAAAATGGAGCGATCCACCCATCTCCCTTCAATCGTTCAGCATCTGGAACATCCATCTGCTCCTCTATCCTCTGGCATTTCTCACAGAGCATTGGTCCATTTACCATCTCACCTTTCAACTCCATGCTCCGGATCCATAGGACAAGCACTTCTCCAACATCTGGTCAAGTCACAATCCTTGGCCGCTTGCTTGACAGAGCTGTCAGATTTGACTGTGCATGGCTCTCCAGCTCATCTCGCATTTTTAGCTTTCGTGAAAGTGATGCTTGTGTAAATTCAAGTGCACCTTCAACTCAAGTTTGGAAAAAATGGACCACATCAGTCTGTGAAGCATCTGGGTGCTTGTCAATGTAAGCAAAAACTGTCAGCCAATCATGGAGGGTGAGATTTTGACGTTGTTTCTTTTGCGGTAGTTTTGCACTTGTGGCAGGTCCCAGACCCAGCGAGTGGCCTGCTTGCTGTACCTCCTTGGGTTTCTGCATGTATAGAATGGCTGCCGGACGTGGCTTGCGCTTTGGAATGATTGCAGGCATGGCTAGGGTGACGTGCTAAGTGAAGAAGGTTTCTAGCTCTCCATTCTATGCAACGCTTAACCAAAATTTTGGGTTGTCCCAACTTCAGGGTCATCGCTTTCATTCCGACGGGGACCTTAGCTCCCCCAAATCAAGTTTTCATACTGTATACTTGGTATATTTGGTCATACATTATACAATTCTCTGTATAATCCCATTTCCCCTGCATCCCATGATGGGAGCTGCTCGAAATCCATACAGTATGAGAATTATACACTGTTACCATATACGTTATGACCAAGTCAACCGTACAAAGGAAAAGTGTGATCGTGCTCTTTGCTCGACGACACATTTTGATTTTGCATAAAAACATGCAATGGTAGCAATCATGGGATGCAACGCTGGACTCCCCATTCAACGATGCACTCTGGCGGCCTTCATCATACATCACCATAAACTCTCCTGTTCACTACCACTATCTCTTCACCTCGATTTTCCCTCGTGTTCGGGTCACAAGCGTCGGCAAATACCGTCGCACTTGCACTGATGGCGCCACCCCCAGTGGAGGTGATACTGAAGCCGGCATCAATGTTTATGTCACTTCCGCCTCCCCGATGAGGATCACTTGCATAAAGTGCCCGCAAACCCAGAGTGAGTCGGGGAATGAGTGTGAACATGGGCACATATTTGGGCACAAATACCCATACATTCATTGCTCCTGGAAGGCTGAGCGACAGGCAGTTAATGAGTGCGAATGTGACAATGCTATTTATATCAATTTCTTGTTATAGTCATGAGGGAATGTAGGGATGGACGCACGAGAGAAAGTAGAGTAAGCCGTCTCTTGCCATGAACTTCATGTAACGGTCAAGCTGCATCCTATACATTCCATGTGATTCCCTAAAAAGATGAACTACAATGAGGAGACACATGGAAATGCTGAGAGCGAGCTGGACAAAGTCTGCAA
>JBBPUG010000223.1:0-32842 GCA_038094535.1 Tubosaeta aff. alveolata
GACTATCCGGGCTAAGCGAGCTATCCGTACTATCCGTACCTGGGATAGTACGGATAGCTCGCTAAGTACATGGATAGTCCGCTTAGCAGCGCGGATAGCTCGCTTAGCAGCGTGTCCTTTTCCTGATGAAGGCTAGCCCAGGCGGACCGCTCGAGCGGTTCCCAAGCTTCAATCCCGTACGTATGTGCGAACGAAATCAATCATCGACAACTCGTAAGTCTGTACACCAGTACAGCGTACGACACAACATGCACCACACACCTACGCCATATTAGCTATGTGCTAATTCATCCGCAACCCAGTGCTAAATTCATCCAACCCGATCGGATTCATCATCACAGGGGGATGATCATGGGCATCGATTGTAAACCTTGAAATGCAAGTCAGTGTTTCAGTCCTTCCACATTCGGTCATGAATGCCTCACGTTGAACCTCCATGTTGGAAACGCCCTTGGCAAAATTAGCGAACCTGCCAAGAGAAAATTTTCTCTTGACTGGGTTCCCTGCCTCTCTAGGGATTCCCCTCCGGGTGACACCCTCGTAGGCCCCCCTACAAAAAAAGGAGGGGATCAGAGGTTGTATCCTAAAGGTATAGTCATCTTACTCTGCCCGAGTCCCGGCCCTTGGATGCATTTGTTCGTGGAAGAAGCTGGGATCAGAATCCGAGCGCTTGGAAATGACTGACGGAGTTCTGAGCAGAAGGCAAAGGTTAACAGTCGATTCTTAAGATATATTGGTCACGTGGCCCTCACATTTCAATGGTAGCTACCAACGATTCAGGTATGCCTAGATTCCTGCATGTGCCCGGTTTGCGTCAATCGGAAATTATTGCATGAGCACGTACTGAGGATCCATGCAGTCATCGCGAGCAACGAGATCATGTTGAACTCCGTTTACTTGAGGTATGGGAACACACACGACCGGAGTGGCGGCGGCCGTGGCAAGAACTATGGAAAATATGACACGAGAACGCATCTTAAGGAGTGGTTAAACAATGTAGGCTGATAAATGAGAGTGCCGCTAAGCCGTCAACGGCGAGTCGATGATAGTCGGAGAAAAGGGGAAAGGCTGATAAAAGATTATTCATTATGAACAAATCGATATAAGACAGGCGGACAGACTTACTATCCAGTACCTGTGAGCCGAACGGAGAAGGAGAAGGCTGCAGAAGAGCAAGAGGGAAGCTGGCACTTATAGGAACGAGAGGAGGTTTTGTTGAGATGAGTGGGTCAACAGTTACTATTCATCTCATCGCAGTTCTCTCACGAGATCGGTCAACCCAGACCTGACCCGGATGTATTCGGTACACGGGAAAATCAAGTGAAGAACGAACTTGCTATCGGATGGGAGCAGAACGCCCGAACCACCTTCGGGCACAGTGAATTCGCAGTAACCGGTTCGCGTTTTGTCGCAGGTACAGCCCAGTAGCGTTGTCCTCGCGCCCATGACGCATGGGTTTCGAGGTCATGGAATTGGTGGTGAACCGCACCTCATCCGTCCTAGCAATCTAGGGTCTTGCAGTCAATTTGCTTTCTCACCTCCACGCTGCGCAACTCGAGACGTATGTTTGACATGGTACAGGTGAAACCCGGCAGGATCTGAGTTGAGTTCCTCGATATTGCAGCAGATTTGAGTCACAGAAACACTGCCTTCACCAACTTGACCCCACTTGCTTGGGCCAATGATACATTTAGAAACTGACGATCCCCTCAGAAAGGCTGCACATGGTGACATTAGCATATGGTCACTCCGATGGGTAACGAGGGCGACTAACTTTTTTAAATCCTGTATGTGTTTTCAATGGTGAGACGAGACGAACTGCGTTTGTGTTCAGGGTGGCAAGTACTTAGTTCGCCGAGTTGAAGATTGAGCTCGGTGATGGAAGCAAGTTCACTACTCGCAACCAAAGAACGCACTGGCCAAGTAGTGTTGGTCTGCGGCGTTCCCCAAAGGAAGAGAAATAGCTAAGCAGACAGCACGTGGGGCAACTTACAAGCATCTGTCTTGTCCATTGAAGAGAGACGAGACAACTTGAAGAACCAGAGAATTCCGAGGTCCACTGGAACGAGCTAGCCTCAGGGACGTCGACACCGGCAACAGCACTCAGCTTGATCTTACACACGATAACACTACTGTGTCGCCGCTGTGCATCAGCTATCCCTTCAGCCAACCATCGCAGGGTAGCATTACCCTGGCTTTTCTACTGCCATCCGCTCACTGATACTTCTCCATCAGGCTTGGTAGCGTAGAGACAGCATTATTTTCAAGTTGGAACTATGCTCGGGTTGCGCACGGGCACACAGTGTTCTGACTCTGGCCAATTCAGAACGCATGGTTCACAGTATCAGGTGGATCATGGCAATGCGGGACATATAGGATCGGCTGTCAATATTGAAACGTTGACAGCCCGAGAGGAGTCATCGATGCACGTAGGAAATATTTACTGTGCACAACACATAACGCACCCCTCATTCAGCATCTGTAGGGACACTCGTAGGCGTCGATTGTGGATCAATTTCTTGAAATGGATTTTAAGAGCTCAGGCTATCCATGTTCAGTCGCGACTCACCTTGGCCTATGCCGCTAAGTAAACTTTCGGCGAAGTCGAAAAGCTCCCCAAGAGAAAACTTTCTCTTGACTATGGTCCTTGTCATTGTAGGGGTCTTCTTTCCAACAACCAAGGCAACGCCCCTGTTTGTCTGAGTCGAGTCTCTGAAAAAAAGTATTAGGTTAGATCTCAAAGGTGTAATCATCAAGTAGTTCTCACTCTGGGTCTGCCCGAGTTCCGGGATCCAGATGTTCACCGAGAAAGTCGGGTTTGGGACCTGAGTGCTTGAATGCGGCTGATGGGGCCCTAAAGCAACAGGAAATTATTAACCATTTTCAAAGCGAGTCCAATAGGTATCTCACAGGCTTTCTTGAACAGCATCCGGTAACGACTCAGGCGTCCCTGTTTCCCTACGTACTATCAGTCAGCCACGGGTCAAAAATAACCATATTTTGCTCGCACCGAGAGTCCTTGCGGTCGTCTCGAAGAGAAAGATTTTGTTGCCAAATGTCTCCGTTTACTTGTGGAGGTGTGGGAACAGATATGGCGGGGGCGACAGTGGCCAAGACGAAAACCACGGAGAGTACAACACGGGAACGCATTTTATGGAGAGATTATAATCTACAATATGCTGAGCAGTAATCGAGAGCGTTGTCAGGCCGTCAACGGCGAGTGCTAATTAGAGAAAAGGCTGACGAAAATGGTCACCGTGGGCAACCAATGTGAGATGAGTAAACTGACTTACTAGCCAGTACCTGTGAGCCAAATGAAGGGGAAGGCAGCGGGAGTTCGAGGGAGAGCTGCGCATTTATAGAAATAAGAGGGGAACGACAGATTTTGTCGACATGAAAAATGCGTTAACAGTTGCTATTCATCTCACCGCAGTTCTCTCGCAAGACGGACCAGGATCGGGAGGCGAAAAGATCAGGTGAGGAACGATCGTACTACGAAGCAAGATGTGACCAGGTGGCCTTGACTGATCTTGCCAGCGCAACGTCGTGCCCGTGATGCACGGGTTTTCGAAGCTCATGGCGCCGCACCTTGCTGTGACTTGTCCGCGTACAGCGTGATCTCTGCCAGTGAGCAAGAGTGCCAGCAGTCTGGTGTCCCTGTAGCAATATTACGGTCAGTTTACTTTCTCACCCGAGTCGCCTTGCTGTGTACCTGGAAGTACGGCAGAAACGTGACCTGGTGCGAGTGAGAGGCTCGATCTGAGTTGAGCTCCGAAGCGGCCCAGGGTGGTCCGATGCGATGCGTGACTCTACCATTGATCCTAGGTGATGGTAACAACCTTGCACCAGCTGCGCCCAAAGAATTGGAATTTCGTGCATTGGCCAAGTGACGTCGACTGTGGTGTTCGGCATATACTGTAATCGTTTGCGAAGCTACTGTACTAGGCTCTGCTTCCCAGGGCGGAACCCTTCGGAGGAAAGCAACAATGGTGGCCACTTGGCGGTTTGTGATTTATGGGTGGTCACCGGTGACCACCCTGGCCATAATTCTAGTACGGAAGGAGTATGGGTCATTCCAACGATGTGATGTGCGCTTTTAGAGACGCGCAAAGGTGGCCTGTGAAACTCTGAATTTGTTCATGTTTTCGATCGGTAATTGAACGGAGGTGATGGCAATATACCACTAGTAACTACATTCAACAGGCCCTCCGGGCAAGCCTGGACCCCATTAGTATTCAATTGACTCATGCTACAACTTATTGTTTTGGACAAGTATGTGTGTATTTAGTAATTAAACATTTAGCAGTTTACTGTTTTCTTAGTTGTTGCGCTGCAAGGTATCAGGGATATGTGTGAACTTTAGCCCGAACCCTCCCGGTCATCTTGGAGGTGGTACACATGCCATGTACCATCGCGTCTCCAACCCATCCTCCATCGCGTCTCCAGCTCATCCCCGTCCTTACGGTGGGAGTAGGCAGATCCGTCGTAGACACTGAGGTGAGTGCGTCGTTTCGCCTCGTCTTTGTCATTACGGTGAGGTAGGTCGTCCCCGCCGCGTCGTTGTCGGCGCCGTGGTAATGGGCACGCCGTCACGCCCCCCTATCCACGTCCTTGTCATTATGGTGTGGTGGGCGCGCACGTCGTCACTGTCATTTTTGCGGTTGGCGCTTCAATGTGCCCCCCCTCGCCCTTGTCGTCGTTGACGTTTGTGGTGGTGAGTGCGCTGTTGCGCCCATTCGCCTTCATCGCTTTGATGGCGACGGGGCTGTTGTCCACCCTCACCCACTCTATGCATGGCGGTGGTGGGCATGTGGTTGCATGCCCTTGCCATCGTGCATCGCCGTCGTGCGCATGCGGTTTCCCTCGCGCTCGTCCTGGTGGCAGGCCATTACTTTCCCTCGCCAGTTGTCGTCGCCGTTGTGGTGGTGGGTATGCAGCTGCATGTCCTCGCCCATGTCCTCGTCTTCGTGGCGACGCAGAAGTGCAATGGCTGGCACACGCATCGGCGTCGTCGTCGGCTACGATACGTCAACCACCCTCGTTGTTGTGGTAGTGAAAGTGGACGTACCTCACCCGTGTGGTGTGACAACGGCTTGGAAGTGCGCCGTGGCACTAACTTATACACCTTGCTCGGTAGAACCACTGAAAACGGCTGCAAAGATCAGTGCCATGCTGTCATACCCATGTCATCAGAATAAAAAAGCATGCAATTCGCAAGCTCTCGAGGCATATGTGATGTGTGAGACGAAGCGAGTGGTTGCAACAGACCCCTCAATATTCAATCCTTGAGTCAAAGTCCGCAGAAAATGCTCACGCATAGCATGCGGAACCCTTCGGCAGTCGGAATCGGATCGGATACAGTCAGATGGCAGGATTTTCGCCACGACAAAAACCTATACCTATCCCCTTCGGGGTCCAGGAATAATCGTAAATATTAATGACCAGGCTAGAAGAATTCCACCCGCAGGCTGGGAGCATGAAGTACTGATGGCCTGGCACGACAAGAACCGGGAATCGCACGAATATCACTCCAGGTGGCAACCGCAACCCTCCCGTCTCTTCCTTCATACCTGCTACACCGTCTACGCATTACATACTCACTCGCACAGAACACTGTGCAATCTCATGACACCCGTATTCAACATTAAACGTGTTTCACTATAATAGGCACCATCTGTTGCATATCTTGCAATGGATGTCAGTGGTTCAGCAGGTTGAAAATAAGTCGCAATTGACTCACATTGACTTGCGCCATTAATGACATTACCAATAGTGTGGAAAAGGTGTTTGAAAAAATTCCTCTTCTCAACTGTAGTTCCCAATTTGTCGGTCGAGACCTCCAGACTGAGATCCTTGCGGACGTGTGTCAAGACCCTGTAAGAAGGCGATCATCAGTTGTCTCACCAAGGTGCATCTACTAAACGAATCTCACCCCGGCATTCCCTGTGCTTCGAGACCCGAATGTTTATTATCAAAGTCGACATCAGAAGGACTTGAACGTTTGGATTTGGGCAATGGGATTCTGTGCAACAGACGGACGTTAGTCGTCATTTTTACTGGATCGAACGGTCCTCACGAATTTCCTTGCTCCGTAATGCGAGGGAAAAGCTCTCCTATGTTTTGACGGGGGAGAACATCCCTCACTACTTGAGCGGACGTGGGGGCGGACGTGACTGGGGCAACAGCAACCAAGGCAAGTGCAACGGAGAGAACGACACGGGAATGCATCTTCCAGAGCAGTCAGAATCACAAAGTCGGTCGATAACCAAAGGCGTTGTCAGGCCGTCAACGGCAAACTAATGGTAGTTGGAGAAGGGAGAAAGGCTGGAGAAACATGGGTAGTGGGAGGATCAACATGAAATAGGTGGATGAACTTACTAGCCAGTACCTGTGAGCCGAATGAAAGAAGGCTATGGATGCAGCGGGAGGGGTTGGTATTTATGAACGGGACATGGCCTTCTACAAGTAAATTGACAGTCGCATGAAACAGACAGCAGACCGATGACAGACGTCACTTTGCTCTTGCCGACATGATTCGTGGCTGTCCCCCTGACGGATGTGGTAGGCGATTGATATTTAACGCACCGGTGTGGGTTTTCGAAATCCGCATTCACTGACATTCGCCCCAAACGAGAAAATGGTGATTGATGGTGGAGCTAACTTTGATGTGTAGCGAGGCTGAAATGATGAAATCCGAACTACTGGGACTTGATACAAGCTGATGAAACGATCATCTGCGACTGGTGACCGGCTCGCGCATCTGTATTGTTACCGTCTCGGTTGTGATAACTCCTGATCGCGATTTGGAAATCCACGCCGATATGAAGTACTCTATCAGTCCTGGCGCTGGAAAACGTATCTACGAAAGAAAAACTTACCGCAATACCGTTGGCTCTTTCTCGCCAAGAACATACATGAGGCCATTCAATGCGTCTCATCATCAAATAGCGATGTCTCGGCATTCTTTGTGACGCTACGAATCTGGGATGGACCTCTCTTCGCGTTGACGCTGTTATGGAGTGCGCCAGGCAGGTCATAGTGCATGGTACGAGTCCAGCCAGGTCCACGAATCGCAAGTACCGGCTCGTAGAAGGTTGTGGCACCGTCTTTCGGTTTCAACGGGCTCGGATGAGCAGCTTCGAAACAGCGTGGTTGCGAATCACTCGGTCAGCAAATGCCACGTGCCGCAACAACGCTACCCTCATTGGAAAGGTCCTGGTTAGCAAGACACAGCGGAAAGCATGAAATTTTTGAGACAATTTCTTTTGTCACTTCCCCGGCTACCCTGGCGTCGCAGAAGTTGTGCGCATAAGTTGCATAATTACATACTCGCTATGACTAATAGCAAGTGCACTGGAGGGTACACGATCTGTGACCGATTATTTTCTATCTCGCTGAAGATTGAGTGGTACCCACCTTTCACGCCAAACCTAGTACAAGTTGCGCGCGGCTTGAAACAAAGACGTGAGCGACAGATTCCGGCGCCTTCCTAGCGTCTCTACGAACGTGGATCGCCGCAGGTCGTGTGCGCCGATGCCTAAGGAGATCGCGACGAGGACAGATAAGCTGACACGTTTTTGACGAAGTTCCTAATCATCATATTCCATATCGAGGTCGCCTTCAACCCCGACGCCCTCACCCAAATCGTCGAAACCGTCAGCATCGGCGTCGTCTTCCCAAGCTGCTAGTATCTCGCATGGATTAACTGTTTCGGGAAGAGAAGGCTGGTCGGTCGGAGATGCACTCTGTACAGCTATTGCGGTGGACGACAAAGATGTTGAAACAACGGCCAGTATTTCGTCCATGCGGTCACCGAGACGATCTTCGAGTTCTTCGACAATCTAATTAATGAACATGGGTAGTGAAGGCAAGATAGACGGTGGAGAGGGAAAGAGACAGACGACATAGAGTTCGACGGGCTCTGTTGGGGCGAGGTTCACGACTTGTAGTTTCTCGGCCTTTGTGAGAGAAAAGGGTGCGAGATCGCGGACGAGCTGAGATATAGCACGAGGGGACTGGTGGGAAGTAGGGTGATAATCCGCAGAGAGATATTGAATCGCCTGTATGACAGGTCACCAAATTGTCATGCGAGGTGGAGCAGCCTACTTCAAGTTCGACGGTGCGTAGATTCTCGGGGACCTCTTCCGTGTGTGGCTCGAGGGTAAGTTTTCCTGTGGAGTCTTCCTCCCTTTTTATGCGAACAGCAGTCTTTGCGCGTGCGACGTGGTCGGCGTCGAGCTCACGGAGGTGTGCGAGGACCTCAAAGTTGGAGAGGAGTGCGGCGCGTGGCTGGAGGACCTCCATGAAGGGGGAAAGGTGTGCTAAGGTTAGGGTTAGTGGACATTGACGAGCAAACAAGCGACAACACGTCCGAGCAGAAACCTGGAATATTAGGAAAAAAAAAGAAAACAATAAAGAAAACAAAAGAGAGCGATGAATCGACCAGGTCTGTTCCTCCTCCTCCTCTCCGTCGTCGAGCTCATCCTGGCCAGGTCAACCACCACAACGCCCACCGAGTCTTGCTCCACCAGCTGGTCTCTCTTCCCAGTTCAGATCGCCCTATCCAACTTCCCAGTATCCCCTTCCACAGCGTACCTACCCTGCACCAGCACTCCAGCAACAAACCCCCCACCGAACACCCGCAGTACCACAATCTCCGTTCCTACAGCGACAACAACCCCAATCTGCTACCTTTCCATTTGCTGGTGCCGGCGTCCTCGCTCAGAATGCTGCATCTTCTCTCCCTCCCCACATGAGCCCGAATCCGCCGTCTGCTACCCCCGCAACTGCCCCATCAGCGTCCTCTGCCAGCGAAGTCGGGTTCGATCCAAACGAGTTCCCTGCTCTCGGATCTCTCGGTCACACTAACAGCTCCAATCCGTCCTCCAGCAACAACGTCCCGTCTTCCCTCGCCAGCGCAGGCATCGCATCGTCCGCGAATAATCCCCCGACCACCGCGACAAGCTACGCAATTCAGGCAGGTCAGGGGAGCTCGACACCTGCTACAACAAGCGCACAACCTAGGGACTTTGGACCAGAAGACTTCCCTGCCCTGGGTGGTCAACCTCAGAGTCAACCCCAGTCTCAGAATCAGCCACAGCCGTCCGAAAATCACTCTCCTGCCCATCCACCCGGTTTGAACGGTTTCAGCGATCATCGACCGAATATTCTGGGCTCCTTAAATGGCGCCCAGCAGCAGAACACCAATAATCTTCCCTCGGTCCTCCTAGGGCCACAACAATCAGGTACACCCGGAATGCTCAACTTGCGGGGCATTCATCCTGGTTTCCAATCCCAAGGTGACGCTGAGAAGCAAAGGGTAAGTGCCAGCTTTAATCCCCTGGACTCCCGTCAGTGCCTATACGTGCACCGTTTTACGTGCCTATCGATACCTTCTGTTTGTGTCACAAATGTATTCACAAATTCACCAGCAAAACTATGCCTTGAAGCTCAACCAGGTATCCCATGCGGCTTGGAATACTCCCAACACCAATTTGCCACCATCCCAACCAAATGGCTCAACACCCACAGGCCAAACGCAGTCGCAGTCTCAATCACAACCACTTGTGCAGAGTCAGCTTCAGAGCCAGCCGTCTTCACAAGCGCAACAGGTCCACACGAATAATAATCCCCAATCCCAGACACAACCCTCTCAACCACATCTCAATCCACCACCCGGGGTTCCACCGCCAGGTGTTAGCCCGTTTGCATCAAATGGGAGCCATCCGTTGCAACCTCCGCATCCTCACGCACAGCTGCATAATTCCTTGGCGCAAGCCCAGAATCCACCTCATCATCACCCACAAACACCGGCTCAGCAAGTGCTTATTTCAGCCGCTGACCGATGGGGGTTGCTGGGGTTGCTTGCCATGATAAAGAACGCGAGCGTCGATGCAGACGGTGGCCTAAGTAGCGTTGGAACGGACCTAGGTGCAGTAGGTCTCGACATGGGTTACGAGGGGTGAGTCTCGGGTTCTTTAGAGTAAAAGGGCGTTGTCAACCGTGTCATGCGAAGGAACTTGTACTCGACGTTCATAACTCCATGGGCCGATCAATCTGCAGCACGGAGCGTTGAGCCAGACTTTCACCTCCCTTCCTGTTATAACGTGCAGCCCCCGCCCCCTGGACCGAGTAAAGCAGGGGCTTTCAGCGACGAGACGTTATTTTACATGTTCTACTCCAGTCCGAGAGACGCATTACAAGAGATTGCTGCTCAAGAACTGTGAGTTTCACTTGGCTTTGCACTCTGTTTACATATTCCTGTGTTTATGAAATCACCGCTATAATAACGCTTACGCACCTGTCTAACAGGTGGAATCGGAACTGGCGATATCACAAAGATCTCCGGATCTGGATAACCAAGGAAAGTGGTAGCGCCCCATCGACAAAAATTCCAGGTGGTGAAGCCGGTACTTACACATGGTGGGATCCTGAATCATGGACAAAGGAACGGAAAGAAATGACGGTGCGGTATGCTGATTTGGAGGAAAAGACGGTCCCAGCGTTCGCCATGGGACCCGGGCTGGTGCTCAACCAGGTGACTCCGGGCACGCAGGGGCAGCAGGTCCCAGGCGCGATTGGATCGCAGATATCGAATCAAACCGCAGGACAACCCAGAATGCAGATGGCAGGCATCTGAGTCGTACTACCAGGCTGTTACTCTTTCCTCTAGTCACCGTCTTCGTTTTTGCGCCAATCTTTGTTTCTCTTTCGTGCGATGTAGAATCGCCGACTACCTGCCCTTGTTACTCTAACCTCCTGCTTCATTGCCGAGTTCTTGAAGTGAACGATGATTGTATCTGTATCTTTTTAATTTGCTCACGCCGTCATCACCTCTCTTCTGCACAATGCGATTCTTTCAGACTGCGGACATTCTCTCAGGAGGGGTCAGACGACTAGCCATCTATCGGGAATAAGACCGAGGAGGACACCTAACCAATAATGCCAAGACTCAAAGTAATAAATCATCTCCGCCCGTCGACGTCTCGTCACCCTTGACAGCCCCGAAGTTCCCAAACGCGTTTCCCGGGCTGGCCGTGGCAGTGCCTGATTTCGAAGATGCCCAAATACCCTCCTGTACTCGTTCCTTCTCGAGATCTTTTATTGATTTTCCGGCGGCTGCCGTTGGTTTCGCAGTGCTAGCAGACGCCCCGCCGAGTGACATGGACCACAAGTCTTCGAATCCCGATAAGCCCCTGGCGGATGTAGACGGCGCGCCCGGTACGGAGGGCTTTTTTGATGCGGCCGAGGTGGCGAGCGGCGTGGACGTGGGCGCTGGCGACAGCGGTTGTGACGACGTCCAGAGGGTATTGGTGCTATTCTGTACCTGGGTGGGGGATATCATGGCAGTAACCGACTGGGATTGCCTATGGTTGGAAACGGACGAGAGTGGGTTCAGCGGGGTGCCGAACATGGGCGGGAAGGCGGACGCCGGTTGTGACGCCACCGGATGAGCAGACGCTGGACGACGGGGCGGGGATGAGCTGCTAAGCATCTCCATCAGAGTTGGCCGAGAAGCGGGCGGAGAAGATGGAGAAGGTGCGGCTTGAAAGTCTGCAAATTCGTCGTCTAACCAAATATGAGCACATTGGGTAAAGGAATCGAGAGAAGGGCCGAACCATCGAATCCGGTCAAGGAAGGCAATGCTTTGTTGGAGCCGGCAGCAACGTTGGGGGCGGAAGGTGCAGTACTGACTGGCGCATCATCAAAGCCGCCAAGAAGATCGACCTCTGGTTCTTTCTTCTGTGATGTGGCTGTAGCAGTGGTTGTCTGAGTGCTCAAAGAGCTGGCTGTTGCAGAACGCGAAGAGGGGTTACTCCGAGAGACTGAGTTGGATCGCCGAGCAACCGTCTCATCATCACCAGCAGTGTATTCCTCGAAATCTCGCCGACTTATGTTATCTCTGAAGCCACCCGAAGTCCCAACCGAAAAAGAATCTAACAACACAGATCAGATGGAGCCGGGAGAGGAGCAATAATTGTTTACCGTCCCTGCCGCTCATTCTATCTCCATAGTAGCTGCTGCTGCCTAGGCTATCGCTGCCGAACCCACCGTAGCGACTGGATCCAGACGTGAAGCTCATTGGATCGTTACCAGTACCAGTGTATTTTCCACGATTTACTTTTGCTTTGCGTCTCTCCGCACGAATGGTTTCTACGTTGGCCAAGAGTTCAACCAACTCGCGGGCGCGATTACGAACTGACGCGAGTCAAGACAACGAGGGAAGCCGAGAGAGAAAGACATACCATTCTGCCCCTCGTCTTTACCCTTGTCATCTATGTAGTGAAAATTCCTGAGCATTTTCAAGGTAGAGATGTGGGAACGCGCATCGTCAACGACACGCTCGCTACCGTGCTTGATGAGATACTCGAGCAATTGCAACGCCTGGGTACAAGGATGAGAGGTTGCAAACCCCGACTATGAGATGAATTACCTTGTAGATTTGACGCCATTGCCGAGCTTCCTTTTCCATGAAGCGACCATATATACAGGGCATGATTTCGTTGAAAGTTTGGCTACAGGCGGATGGGGACAACTATGGCTCGTGGAATAGCGTAAACTCACAAGTTAAACGTCCTTCTTTAGGATGAGTAATCTAGGACAAGAGTAAGCGGTAGAGGACTGACCCTTGGGCAATCTCCTGCATTAAAGTCGAACTTGCTCCCCTGGAGATGCGGGTATGAAGGTAGATGTCACAGAGAAGGTGCACTGACGCACCAAGGCTCGTCATTTGTCGCCTCTCTGACTTTGGCTTCCATTTCGCTGATGTTGAGCACGGCATTCTTTGCCTAGGAATGGCTGAGGATTAGAAAGAATGGGCTGAACTGCTAGCATACCTGGTTGTACATGGACTTTATGTCGTATATCGACACATTCGAGATGGCATTTGTGATAGAATCCCAACGGTCCATGGCTGGCCGGCGAGGTTGAGGACCAACGACGGGAATGGGTACAGGTGCGACCCCCCTTGGAGGGGTCGGTTTGGTAGCGTGTTGGGAAGTTCTGACATGCTCATCGTCCAGCCATGACCTCTCTGCTGTCCCGTCTTCGTCGTGCAGGTCGTCGTGAGCCCACCCCAGAGCAACCACAGCTGGTGGCTCAGCAAGAACAGCTGCAGATCGACCGCAGGATCCTCCAAGATCCAAATGCATGCCTTGATTCACAAGTAGAGGATTCCCTGCCCCGTGGTCTCACTCCCAGCACTCGGTTGCCCTCTCGCCGCCGCACGGATCCCCCACTGGCGTCCCACTTGGGCCACAGTCCGGATACAGAGTCACCCCAAGCGCAGCCGAAGTTCGCCATCTCTAAATTCCCGACGTTTGGAAGAAATCGTCGCATGACCGATGCATCACCTTTGGATAATCCAGAAGAACCCTCGCATCCGCAGTCCAATAAGCACCTCAGCACGGACAGCATCTTATCCACGTTCTCGCTCAGTCGACTCACACGCCATTCACGAACCTCTCCCCGCACGCACGATACATTTTCGAGTCCCAGCACAAGATCACCACAGCAATCGTCCGACATCCAATTTAGCAGCGAACAGTCATCTCCGACGAACACAATGGCATCCAAACAGCATCCACGAACGCCACAGAGACCATCATCCTACATAACCGCAACTTCTGTCACGAATTTAATGACCTCCATACATCAACCAGCCGATTCGCCTCATACTTTTGGTCATCCGACACCGCCTGATAAACCCGTAAAGCCTTCTGTTGCATACCCTTCTCCACCACCCCCTCTTCCTCCTCTTGACCATCCCGAGCTGGTATCTGGATTCCCCTCACGTACAAATACCATGTCTGCTGGCCAACCTACTAAATCTGTGTTTCACGATCGTTCCAATACATTACCGACCAGGCGTCGCACTCCCCGCAAGGATGTTTTATTTCCCTCGTTGTCTCTGAAGCTCAGTCGCTCGGTTCGACGTCTGCCAAGTCCTGTTGACACCAAGCGGGTCCCCAGTACCGCAATAACACCAGAGCAACAGGAAACCAGATCGCTCCATTCCCGCAGACGTGCGAGGACTACTTCTGGACGGCAGAGACGGACAAGTGCGGATTGGAGTTCATACCAGGCTTCGGTTGGAGTGACTTCACATGCGAATCAAGCGTGGCCTGCACAAGTTTCGCGAGCCATTCTCAGACTATCCTTATCGGGACAAGACCAGTCTCAGGGGTCCTCAACTACACGCGGGGGAAAGGACCCCGCGTGTATTCCTGATCATAGTGTTTCGTCGCCATCATTTCTACCTCTTCCCCATCCATCACGAACAAGTTCCCCAGCGCCGCTCAGAGCGTCGGCGTCGCTTAAAGGTACGCTTGTCTTTATCTCATTCTAGAGGCCTCTTCCGACTCCAAACTCCCATTCAGACAACCGGGAAACAATATTTCCCCAAAGACCACACTCTCTTCAATTTAACCGCAGAGGCAGCGAGCTGCCAGGCAGATTTACGATGGCCGAGGTAAAGCGGAGCTTATCAGCCATTGAGGCTCGGACCCCGAACAACCGCCCTAGTGGCGCCAAGCATTATGCCTCTTCAGGACTAGCCGACCCTGTCCCGACATCGTCTGGTGCGCTCCAGGCGTCGTTTGCTCCCACACCATCACGCTCGCTGTTTTCTGGTGGGGTTTTCCCCATCAACGCCCCCGCCTCCTCCTCCTCCATGCAGGATGAACCGTCCACCCCCACGCCTGAGCCGAGGCACCTCAGTGATAAGAGCCGGGGCAAGCGCAAGGCAGAGGACAACATTGATGTGACTCCCCCAGAACAAAAGAAAGAGGGACAGCGCGCAACTTTTCTCCTTCCCTCTGAAAGTCGCAGTAAGTGCCGCTCGTCCCCGGTTTTATCTCTGCCCGCTCTATCGGCTCTTGCTCAAATGGAAACAAGGTCAGCGCGTCTCGGGTTCCTCACACGCACCATCGTCCTACCACCGCAAACGCGCACGCCTGTCGTCAACATCTCCCTTTGCTACCCCTGTGCAATCACGGCCAGCGTCTGTACACGAAACCCCTCAGTCCGGTAGTCGCAATCACCGCTTTACGTCTCTCTCAAGTAGTACTGGCGCTCACCTTTCTTCGCGCACACCTTCGCGTGCTGCATCCACTCGTTCCCGCCAACCTCCTACTCCCAGCACCACCAGAAAGCACGAACGACGGCCATCTATTTCCCAGACATCGATCCCTATCAGCGCCTACATATCGCCACATGCACCATCCATCGGCAGGTCAACCAAGTTCCATATGCGAGATCCGCGCAAGCCTCCGAAGAAGCCCAGTGACACGCCATGGAACCTTGGATTCGCGACAGAAGATGAACCGGGATCACCAATACAAGCATGGTGTTTTTTCCTTGGTTTCTTGCTTTTCCCTGTTTGGTGGATAGCTGGGCTTCTCCTCCGTGTACCCAGGACAAGGATCGCTGGAGACGGCGATGCCGAAAAGGGCGTGACTATCGATGACCCACAGATAGAACATGGTAAGCCTTGTGCCTCTCTTCTGGTGCCTCTGTTTGACCGATTTCATGACAGACGCAAAGGTATGGCGGTTTCGATGCCGTGTGATGGCAGCCATATCACTATTCACATACGTTCCGTTCATTATCCTCGTGGCCATTTTCGCACCAAGATAGCATACCAATCATCTCTCTCCTGCACTGCAATATTGGACATGACTCGCATCACCCTTTCTTCCAATTTTTGGAGACCTGCCAATCGCTACAAGTCCACTCCTTTACTCGTTCACTCGTTTCTGTCTTATAAAGTAGTGTTATACCCCCCCATTATACCTTAGAGGGCTTTAGTGCACCTGTTGTTTAGCTACCAAAGTGTTTCTACTAGCAAGCCATTTTGACGACAAACCTTCATCATGGACAACCAGACACCCCAGGAATTTCTGGACAGCGTCGAGGGCGAGATCTCCTTTTTCCGCTCGGTCATGCGCGCCCGCCCCGTCGGCAAACACAAGCACTTTCACGTCCTCGCCATCCGCAACGCCATCCACAACGACACGGGTCGCGTCATCCCCATCGAGACTATCTGGGCCAAACTGAGGACCTGCTACGACCTCGAGGCGCTCGAGGGTGCGGTATGCCCGCCCGCTGCCCGTGTCCCCCGCACCCACTGATCCGCGCAGGAGACAGAGCTCGACACGTCCGGGCCCTGGCCACAAGCGATCCGCTCGCCCTCGCCCTCAGAGAACCTCTCGCGCCACCCGTTCTTCCGCGACGAGTTCGCGCTGCCCGCCGACGAGTCGTTCGAGGCGCTCGTCGCGGCGCGCCGCGTGCGTGCGACGGCGTCTATCCCGAGCTCGACGCCCGCGCCATCGCCACGCCAGCCTGGGCGGCGCAAGGCCAAGGTGCCCAAGCGCAAGAACAAGGCGGACATGGCGGGGCTGGTGGGCGGGGACAGCGATAGCAGTGCGCTGACGCAGGAGAGTGGAGACGAGGCGGCGTTCACGCCGAGGGAGAGCGTCGTGACGGGGACGGACGCGGGCACGGATTTCGAGGACGAGGGGGAGGCACAGGAGGCCACATCGTCAGGTGTGTGGTGGGCTCGCGCGCTCAGAGTGACCATGACGACTCTGCAGTATCCGTACAACCCAAAGTCGGTCGTGGTCGAGGCAAGCCAAGAGGGATGGGAAGGGGCAGAGCAGGCTCAACAAGCTTGGGTCGTGGGGCAGGCAAGAAGAGAAAGAAGTAGAGACCAGCTAAATTATCGGCAGGTAGTTGGTAGGACATCCGGCGTACTGTAACTAATCCATCACCACATCTACATCTTTTGTAGATCTGGTCCTCTGACGGCGTCGCTCAGCAACGAATGCATCTATCCTCGCTTTCAGCTCCTCGTCTATGAACCAAGTCAACATGTGTAGCAAGCAACTCCGACTTAACCACTTACCGGCGATGATCTCGCTGATCGAAAGTGGGCTCCGGTTGAACGGATCCTTGGCATCGGAGAGCAGGTGAGACTTGATCGTAGAACGGTCAATGACCGTCCGAGAAGACGGCAGAATGACTGGGTCGCGCATCAACGTGAACATCAACGGATCTGCAACCGCAGTGAGCGGGACGAGTTGGAGATGCATCTCAAAATATACCCAGGAATTCATCGGGGATGTCGCCCAGATCCTCCTCGGCTTCAATCGTCGCCTTGGCTTCCTCGACCTTGACGACAAACAAGCGCATCTGTTCAAGCTCCGTCTCTGTCTTGAGTGCCATCTTTCTGACTCGCTCGATGGCCCTGTCAAATAGGCTCTTCTTGTAACTTCGTCCGTCATTGGCAACCGCGCGTGCAAACTCCTCCTGGCCGCTCAAGTTGAGATATACTTGCAATATATCGCTGAGGAGTTGCTTCGGGTCAAAGTGATACTTTTCGGGCTCCTTGACCCGGAGCTCGCCACACTTGGGGCCAACGAGCGCCTCAAGGTTGTAGTCCAGCATGGCCGCAAGCTTGTCCACGATTTCAGGCATCATGAACGGCGCCTTAGTCTCTGCAGTAAAGTCGCGCAGCAACCCGACGGTTGATTTACCAAGGGTCGTATAACTGGAAGCATGTCGCTCCAATCCACGAAGTGTGTTCTCCTGATCGCGCCGGTACTGAGCAGGACGAGTTTCCCAGGCATCCTGGTCGCGCATTTCCGTCTGGATGTTGTGGATCTGCGTCAGTTCGTTGAGGGATTCGTCCATGAGATAGGTAACGTCGTTGATCATCAAGTTGATAAAGCGAACAAACTTTTCGACGTTTCTACCAATGACTAGTGAAGAGGTGAGGTCACTGGTAGTATCGGCATCCTCACCTTGCCTCCGAATTGAGTGCTTGCCTGTGCACAGGATTGGTCCATATAGCTTTAAGAATATATGCAATGTTCCTCCTTTACGACCCCATCAAACCCATGATACCACGATTAACACAACACTCGCCTGGCATCTAGAGAATTGACCATGATTAAACGAATCCAATGAGAGTGGGAGAGCGCTCACTGAATTTGTCATAGAACTGTGAGCTTGCCCCGGTCTGTTCGACCTCTTTCAAAATGAAGATATCAGAACCGAAATGGATGGGTAGAAGAATGAGTAGCCACCGATATAGAATTGTGTCAATGCCGGGATCAGATGCTTCAGTGCCAAAGGGTGGCTGTTCAGGGTTCCACTCAAAATCCCACCTCTTTCATGTCCGTAGGGCAACACGCCGTAAAAAACCGCCTGTAGGGACATGAGCAAGCCCACAAAAACTGTTTGGTGACCGCACCTCGTTAATCTTGGCCTTTAGGAAAGGGTTTTTGATGTACCAGGTAGACGTGAGGAAGGTGAGAGCGAACACAAGTAATTCATCCTTTCCAGATAAATCCAAGCTGTCCGGTGATTGGCTGAAAAGGTCCAAAACACTGATCGATCCCATCTATAAAAGGGCTTACCGGGTGACGAAGAGGAAAAATTCGACCACATCCTCCAAAATATACTCTGGGAGTGTCCTGAAGGACATGGGAACTTCCTCGGGGAGCGGAAGGCTTTGCAAAACGCTCAAGGCATGTTATGAGAATCACTCAGAAACAAACGTACTCGACCGGAGGGGTGGGATGCAAGCCTTTTGGCTCGGCCCTCCGTATCAACCAAGTCGAGACGAAATTGGTGAAGCCAATGTATCGGAAAACAAAGTCTGGTTCGAGCAGTTGCACACGGTATGCAAACTGATGCGCCTGAAGTTTCGCCATCTCCGCCTGACCCGTGGATCAGATAATGGGCTGGGATGTCCTATAAACGCTAGCACCTTTATCTGGTTGAGGGTGGCTTCCGTTCGCGCCTGGAGAGGGCTCTGAAAGGTATATCAGTACATAATAAACCAAGGAATGCATGCAATTAACCCCCATCCAAGAACCATCGCCATTTATCATATCGTGATGGCGTTGCAGTTCATCGTGGTGCTTGGCAAAGTCGTCATAAGTTTGCGTCGTTTTAAGATAACCGTAATGACCCATGGCATTGCAGAGATAAAATATTTCGGAGATGAAGTTGGGCGTTGCGGCTGTCTCGCATATGGAGCTTCGGTCGGCGAAAATGAAGTAGCTTACCTTTGGCTTTGTGTGCTTCCGCCCACTGTCCCGCCTCCTCCGAGGTCGCCTTGATACGTGTCTCCTCACTCACATCAATACGATTTGAGACAGCGAAATACAGCGAGTCGATGCGATCCATCTAGCCGGATTATCAGGTATGGTGCCCACTAGATAGAGTATGAAAAACCTTGGAGTATCGGGCATCGATGAAAGGCTCTGCCAAGCGAAGGAGTATATTTTGCAAATTGACCATAAAACTGTCGCTTGCAACCGTTTGTGGATCCACCTAAAGATCATGTAAAAATGACGCAGGAAATGTTCAAGCACGCCACTTACCTGCATCCCGGCTCGCTTGATGTTCAACTTAATCGCGGTAGCAAAGTACTCTAATACTGCTTCCCTGGACTCGGGGGAAGCTCGTACCAACGTGTTAAATATTTGAAAGAGTGACGACTGTCGACGATACGTGACATACACAAAGTTTGGCTTGGCTCGACCTACTTACCTGCAGGCTCTTCACTGTACCCCGGAGACTCGCGGTGGAGGATTCTACATCATTCCGTAAACGTTTAGTTGGCTCCGAGAAATAACTTTCTGCGATAGAAGGCTGAAAAGGGTATCAAGCCCAATCCTGACAATAGCATACGTCATATCTCACCCATTCTCTGCTGAATACCCCGAGTCGACAAAGAGGGCCCATCAACGTAACCGTCTCAAAGGTAGACGCCGTAGCATGCGGTGGATTCCAGTCACCCAGTCTAGTAAACATGACTGCTATGCTCTTGACGGAAACAAGTGCTTCCACGCCACCAACTACACCTCGCCAGGAAGAGTCACCTCCTGCCAAACCCTCGGGTCTGAAAAGAGATGGATGGAACAAGAGCTGATGCACGACTGTTCCAAGTATGCTATCGATCTCGTTGTCGGGTTCGAAGCGTCGGGCGAGGTCTTGGAGGAAGGGCTCAACGTCTGCTGGAAATAGTACGTGGTTCGGGGAAGAAATGCTCATAAGTGGCGTGGAGAGAGCAGATAGCGATAGCAGCGGGCCAACAAGTTCGGATGGACCTAGCTCTCGTCTGCGCTACGCATTAGAGTGTCGATGCGGGATGGACGGGTTGACACGCACCCCTTGGGCTGGGGGAACATTTCTGGTTCCTGGAGTGTGAGACCAGCGTAGCTGATGACAAGATCCCGAATCTTTTCAAGGAGAGCGGACGCTTGCTGGAGCTCGTTGACTGGATTCTGGAAGACGATGCATCAGCATCGGGTACGCACACCACGGAATGATTCGACCTTCTTGATTAGAGTCGATTTTGCATTGTTGAGACGCTTCCAGCAGCCGACCAAATACTCAAACACGGTCAGCCCGGATGGAAGAGAGGCAATGACTGGGGCATAATCAAGGTCGTCCCTGAATGGTGGTTTATCGCAAATAAATAAACGTGTAGACCCAAACGTACAACATTGCTTCAGGATCCAATTCTAGTCGAGATATAAGAAGACGATCGGCGATGTCTCCGGAGAGATTCATTGCAGACGCTTGTCCATTATTCGGTCTGGTTGTGTTATGCTGAAGGTAAACTTGACTTACAGTAGCCATCCGAGGCGAGCTCGGCCTCGAGGCTCTTGAGCCACACGATCTCATAATTACTACGCTCCGCTACCGAACGCTGGTAATTGTGAGATGTCTTGCGCGGTGGATTGAGAGGTTGCACTTGCCTTGAGTGCAACCTTGAAAATCTGGGTAAGTGTCTCGTCTTCCCATGTCTCTATGTCAATCTTGCTGGGTAGGGCTTGCTTTCTCTTGAGAGGCACTGATGGTATAGATGTCTGTGGAGGTGGTAAAGGTGGTCTCGGCTGTGCCAACCTCGGTGCTGGCGCCGGGGAAGGAGTGGGAGTAACCGATGCAGATGAGGCTGTAGATGATGCAGGACTTGGCTGCCCAAGCTGCAGCCTTGCAAGACGTTTTGCGCGGATCTGAGGGGAGATTCAGCGTCAACACAGACGGCGAATGCGACTGTCCTTACGCGGTCTGCGTCCTCCTGCGGGTCAGTCATCGCTGTCTGTCAGATACTTGCAGACACTGACAAATGGGATAGGAAGTGATACACGTGACTTGGACATGTTTAATCTGTTCTCGACTGTTCGCTCCTTCTCAACGTCGGCCATCGTCAACTTTCCAAAGCTCAAGACCCACAGTGGCGCAAAAAAGAGATGGCGCGTCATCGCTAGCGGAAAATTTAAACGAGTCGGTGCATTGTGTTAACGCCCAGGTCGATGCTAACCAATCTGTCATCCAGACTCATGCAAACCATTCACACAAGAATGTGTCCAAGAGACCCGCGCGGAAAAATAATCTCGCCCAGATAGCTTACTCGAGTCAGACGCAGACGGTTACTTTGAAGAAGTTGTTACCGTATGCTTGAACAGACATCAGGTCAGTCGCTGCAACTTGTAACTTCCAGTCTGTTAATTTCACCTTCAGACTACCTTCGTACCTCCAAATAGTTCAGTTGTGCTCCTCTGTCCCTCCCTCACGCAACACGTTACTTTTTGCATGTCCTCCTGCTCCAGCAGACTTCTTTCTGTTCATCCCGAAGAACTCCCAGATGTTCCGTTGTCTGGGGTCGTGCGCAACAATCCCTTTCTGACGTTTCTTGAGAACAATTGTTAGGCAACTGGCCAGCGTCGCGAGGAAAATGACTTACGACATTTGTGAGGTGCTCGTGTTGGTTCACCTCAGTTAACACGACAGTTAACGGTGGTAGGCTCTCGAGTTCATTGGTCATCAATGGTATTTCCGCGTCAGGCTGTATACATCGGGTTCAAGACAGTAGCGAAACGACACTATATATTACCTTGACTTGGACCGTGATCCTAGTCCAGCCGGTATTCTGCAACCCTCGGTGGTTCGATGCCGGTGCAACGTCGTCGCTTCGTTTCAGAAGAAGGGGGACGAGTTCACTTATACAGATACCGTGGCTAACCACCGCAACGTGTATATTTTCGACGGTCGCACGAGCGAGGAAAGGTTTCAAGATGAGGTTATCGATGACATGTTCAGCCCTCGCAGCGACTTCATTCAAGCACTCTCTGTTGGGGAATCTCTGCTTCCTGTCGAATATGATTGGGTATTGACCATCCCTGAAATGATCCTCGAGTGATTTATGGGGGATTCGCTTGAACAGCAGTAAGCGGCCCTCGGCATCACCCACGAATTGTTCTCGGAGGTTACGATCTACTACGAAGTGTGGCTTTGGCTCTGGTTGGCCATCGAGAAGAGCTACAGCTGTTGCATGGGCACGCTTGAGGTCTGATGTGATGATCGCGTTAAGACGAGTGTTCGCATAAGCACCACCAAGGGCTCTAGCTTGCTATTGACGTGGGGTGAATGAACGACCAATGGACGGAAGGCCATACCCACTCGCACCCCTGGTAATCGTTGGATCGGTCAGCTGCAGGTGTCGCGTGGGTGTCACTTACCAAGCTCGCTCAGTTCTGCATCCTTGTGACCTGCCCAGATCGGTTTCTGTGCGATGAGACGGACGATATGAACGGTGCTACTGCACGTACGAGGTTATCGAGAGACTCGCCATGCCTGATCTGTATGGCTGTCAGCGTTAGCGAGCGTTGATGATTAATGTACTTGCGAATGACACAGTGAGCATGGTGGAATGTGGTGGAAGAAAGACGCGCGTCCCCGGTTTATAATCCTTGCCGGTGCTCCTCTCCTTCAATGGCATCCAACACCAACACGGAACACGACAACCAGCTCTTGTCCATCGGACAGCAGTGCTCAGAGCCTTCTTGTCTCCTCGTCGACTTTCTCCCGTTCAAGTGCCAACACTGCTCGAACAACTTCTGTGGAGAGCACTTTCTCGTCGCAGCACACCACTGTCCGCAGTACGACGAGAGCAAGTACAATCGCGTCGCTCCGAGCTGTGAGTCGCCCAGGTTTGCTTGTAGTTGGTCCGCTCAAGTATGTCCTAGGTCCGCTATGCAATACCCCCGTCGCTATACCCCCCGGAGAGGACCCCAACATCCGCATGGAACGGCATATTGGTACGGAATGCAGCGTCATGACGGGGAAATCTGGCAGGACCAGGCCTCAACCGGTCTGTGCACGAGGTAAATGTGGCAAAGTTTTGTATGCGCCGATCTCTTGCGTCGTGCGTCCCTTTTCTTTGCATCCGACTACACTCTAACGTGGTCTGTAGGCCTGCAAGAAGCAGTATTGCCCGCAGCACCGTTTCCCAAAGGACCACAACTGCACGAGCCCCACGACATCCAAGTCGTCCAGTGCATCTTTACCAGCAGCTTCCAAGCTCATCACGCGGACGCGTGCGCCCACAGCTCGGGCTCGTCCCAAGCCATCATCGTCCGAGACCCCTGCCCCTTTGAACGCAGGTCCGCTGGGCAACCTCTTCTCCAAGTCTGATCGGTGAGTCGCGTCTCGCCCCTCTCGCTCAGTAAACACTTATAACCCCTCAGTACCTTTTCTTCCCCCGCATCTGTACCTAAACCACCGTCACCGACTATCGAACTGAAACCCATCGCCTGTCGAACCCGATCTAACTCGCAAATTGCGAAAATTTTGGATCCTCTGTCATTTGTCCCCCCGTCTATTTTTGCTACGGCATGATGCATCAGTCGCGCCAAGGCGGAAAGAGAGAGCAGGAGGAAGGCCATGTTGGAACGCGCCAAGAAGGGTGTAAGTTCGTTTGAACTTTGAGTGACATCACCTAACGAGCCGCAGCTTTTGACAGAGCAAGAGAAGCTGTTGCTGGCGGAAGAAGAGGCTCAACGTGCCAAAGGGACCGACAAGGATTGCACGCTCATGTAGTTAACTTAGATCTCTCATTTATTTGTTCATGTATACATGTCACAATAATACCAAGCAAAGGTGTGTTCACGTGATACCTTGGACTAGAGCAGTCACTTGCATCATGTCCGATTCAGAGAATGATTCGACCGTGCTCGGAAAGCGAGAACGTGACGAACAACCCGGAAAGCCTCCTGTGAATGACGCCGACCAAAGTGACGAAGATATTGGGCCAATGCCCATGCCACCAGACGCGAATGGAACCGTGAAGAAGAAACGAAAGGGTGAGCGTGTCGGTCTTGTCTTGTTTATGTTCCAGAACCCAACCCCCCATCCATCAGTCCTTCCACATGAAAAGCTATACCTCGAACATCTCCCAAATGCAGATCAGTATTACCAGTCTTTCATGCATAGGGACGCGCTAAACTTTTGTGTCATGACCAAGTACGTCCTAGGATGTGATCCGAACAGCACGCTCACGCTTTCTTCAGGACTGATTTTCTTATCACCACGTCTATTGACGGTCATGTAAAATTGTGGAAGAAGCAAGAAACGGGGATCGAGTTCGTAAAACACTTTCGGGCGCACGCGTCACCGGTTGTTGGCGTATCTGAGAGTGCAGATGGCCAAATGTTCGCCAGTATCTCCGAGGACGGATCTGCCAAAGTGTTCGATATCGTCAATTTTGGTACGTTCGCGCCTCGGATCGGGCGACGTGCAGACACTAACTATTCCAGTTAGATATGATAAATATGCTCAAACTTGGCTTCATTCCACATGCATGCTGCTGGGTGCATAGAAGAGGGCAGGCGCAAGGGTTGCTAGCAATGTAATCCCTCAGTACCTTTCTACCGTTCATTTCTGACCTTTTCCAGCTCGGAGAGAGGGACTGGTGTCATCAGGATATACGATGGCAGAGGTGATGACAAACCTCTTGCCCTGATCGATAAATTGCATCGTTCGCCTGTTCACCTCATGGCTGTGCGTCTATTTTATTGAATATGACCAAAGAACTCAAAACTTTCCAGTACAGCGACCGGTATGACACCGTTATCTCTGCAGATGAAAATGGATTTGTCGAGTTTTGGCAACCCACAGAACCCTTTGAGTTGCCGAAAAATATCCCTGACATGTGGTCGTTCAAGAGCTCAACCGACCTTTATGAGTTCAAAAAGGTACGTGTATGTTCAATGGCAAAGAATGGTGCTTGGTAACTGATGTCCCCCAAGGCGAAATCAATACCTACGTGTATTACCCTCTCCCCCAATTCCAATTCGTTTGTGACGTTCTCTTTGCCCGACCGGCAGGTCCGCATATTCTCGTTCCTGTCTGGGAAGCTAACTCGGAAATACGACGAATCCCTCACCGCGATCCAAGAGATGCAACAAGCGGGAACGGCCGTCTACAAGGTAGAGGACATGGAATTTGGTCGACGCCTTGCAGTGGAACGCGAGCTTGAGATCCCAGATCCAGATGGGCGGATACCGGCCATGTGGAGCAACGTTGTTTGGGATGAAAGTGGCGCGTTTGTCGTCTATCCGACCTTGCTCGGAATCAAAGGTTTGTCTTTGTTCTGTTCCAGCAGGCGGTACTTACTGTTCACCTCTAGTGGTGAACACGGTCACAAATCGTGTCGTTAGGCTGTTGGGAAAAGACGAGACTGTCAGGTGGATGAACCTCGCCCTTTACCAAGGAGCACCGGCAAAGCAAGGACGCACAACACTGGCCATGGCTGCATCCGCAAATCCCATTCTAGCTAATAAAGCCGCCCGTGACCCAACGCTGTTTTGCACAGGTTACAAGCGTCAGAGGTTCTATCTCTTTACGCGCTCAGAACCAGAGTATGTTGAGAAGATATTGATGATGAAAACCACTGACTCTCCGCAGGGACAGCAAACTCAATGATCGTGATGTCTTCAATGAGAAACCTACTCGGGAAGAACAGTCTATTGCGACTGCCACTGTGGTTGGCAAAGGCGGTCCATCACCGCTAGCCAACTCTGCCGTCATCCACACGTCCATGGGAGATATACACATCCGACTCTTCCCCAGCCATGCACCCAAGGCTGTCGAGAACTTTGTAGGGCACGCACGAAGCAGCTATTTCGAGGGTATCATATTCCATCGTGTCATCGCCAAGTTTATGATCCAAACTGGAGACCCACTCGGGGATGGAACTGGAGGCATGTCTATCTGGGGAGGTGAATTCGAGGACGAATTCTCTGATGAGCTGAAGCACGATCGGTACGTTGGTGAACTGTGTTGGAGACTCATTTGTTCACTTCTTATGTAGCCCGTACACTGTCAGCATGGCCAATGCAGGTCCAAACACAAACGGTTCACAATTCTTCATTACCACGACGGCGACGCCATGGCTGGATAAGAAACACACGATATTTGGGCGTGTCTTTTCTGGACTCGAAGTCATTCATGCAATCGAGAACGTCAAGGTGAACAAGGTTGACAAGCCATTTGAAGACATCAAAATTATCAACGTAGATGTAGATTAGTGGTCTCTGCTCTGCTACATTTACAGTGCTACTCTATCCAGGGTTTCCGTGTGATGGGAGGCAAGCATCTGCATTCCTATGCGCCCGAGGCGAGTCAAAAACTTGGCTCTAAGTTTCTCCAACACTCGACCTGGTGACAACTCAGGATGATTGCTCGCGAGGACCTGTGGGCAGGAAAACTTCAACAAGACATGTTCCTTCCCGACTACCGAGGGTGCTGTCTCTTGCAAAGCTACTGTGTAAATGTCCAGTGGCTCTCTTTCCAGAAACGATGTTTGGGCGGGATATGCAGGAACATACGCGACAGGGTAGTCAATGACGACCGCCGCGAGTGGGATCAGAACCTCTTCGGTGAATGCATCAGACAAGGAGAGTACTAGTGCATCAGGGCACTCAATCATTGAGCGTTTCATGCCCTGAAGGGCCTCCTGAAGTCCACCGAGGAGCTCTCTCGCCTGAGACACTGTCAGCCGCGATCCCAGAGGGTGACATGGTGGTTTACCACCGACACGCGTTCGCCGAGCTTGATAAACATACACTCGCCCGTTCCGCGGAGCACCGCGTCGAGTCTCGCCTCCAAGAGCTGGGCATGGACCAGGAACGACTGTGTTGTAGGGGCGTGATGCCAGCACACGACGTGTTCGAATACTGCGTTCTACCGAAGCGTTCCTGATCCTCATTAGGGCAGACGCGGGACACCGACGCACCTGTGCGCGGAGCGCGGTCAAGAGGGAGGTGTACATCCGCTCCGGATTAGGTGGGGAGAGTGTATCGATGAGATGGCCTGATCTATCGATTTGGGGTCACGACGCGGCTTGGGAAGAGCAGCGGTGCTGACCGGACGCCGTGCGCGACCAAGCAGACGTCGATGGCGAAGTGGGTGAGCTTGGCGCGCGCTGACCACAGTTCCTTGACGTTGTAGAGTTGGTCCAGCACCAGGACGAGCGATGTCGCAAACGAGTCGTTCATGCTAGTCTCAACACAAGTTACGCAGAAGGCGCTCTATACTGGAGTTTCTCTAATTCCGACACGTCCTCGTCCGCCTTTTGTATCCACCCGTGCACCGCGTAGACGACGTAGGTCAGAAACCCGGGGATACACCACCACACGGTCGTCTGCCACGCCCGTCCTGAATACAAGGAGAGCAACGGCCCCGCCGATGACCACGTAAACGTCTCCAGAAAGCCAATCGCCCGGATGATACGGCCGGCAACGACGAAGTTCCAGGGATGCACGATCAGGCTGAGATTGACGTGCACGAGGATGGCGATGTAGGCCAAGACACCGCTCATGTCGAGCGGGGCATTCGCTCGGCTGGCACCGGGAGATGGCGGGAAGACGACGAACAGTGGGGTGGTTCTGTCTGAGAGCATGTATAGGACATAGCTATGGCGCGGTTCAGAGAGACGGCTGGAGGGTCAAACCGGGATGCGTACAGTATGCAGGACAGGCCAAGCATGCCCTGGAGAGCGATCCGATTCTGCTTGTTGGACGAAATGTTTTGTTCCTTGATGTGTTTGACCACCTCTGCTTGCTCTGTAGGATGGTGAGCACCCAGCAACGTCGTTCACAGCAGGGGATGTTGCCTTGTTCATCGAGCACGACGTTACCATTGTCTCGCTCTTCCGACTGAAAAACAAACGGGTTGCGCTTGCGGATGGCCTGCATGGTGGTGGAGAGAGTCAGAGCTTGCGAGTGCGGTTGTGGGTCTTTCCAAGTCAGTTCTGTTTGGCTCAGGCCTAGACTCATGTAGACAGGGGTCATTTATCCTCATCTTGGCAGCATCCACGATGAGCTCACTCGACATCGCTCCAGGTCAGTTTGACGACGCGTCGGAAGACGACGGGCAATACGATCCAAGACAGGGTGGCTATTATATCGACGACGGTGACCAGTTGCTCGAATGGTCAGAGCCTAGTGAACCCAGCGGAGACGACATCGAGGACGACAGAGTAGAAGACGAAGACTGGGAGATTACAGAACGAGGCGAGTCTGCACCCATCGTCCGTCCTAGGATGCCAACAAGCCATCTTCAGACTTTACAAAGCAGTACAATCGTCTGCGTCAACACGTCGCTGTTCGTACTGGCAACGCCCAAGGGGCGCCGTCCTCCACAAACCAAAAGGCGACCGTCGCAGCACTCCCTGCCATCAACCACCCCCGTCATTCCATCCATGCGCATGCCAAAGACAGGACAATCATACAGTTGGCAGCGCTGTCCAAGTTTTCTGCAAGGATTTCCAGGATCAACCAGCCGTACACCATGGGCGTCGGTGTCAACCGAAAGGGCCCAAGCTCATATGCAAACGCAAAAGACAAGTCGGATCGGGCTACTTCTGAGCAGGTGCTTGATCCCCGGACGAGAGTCATCTTGTTCAAAATGATCGGCCGCGGACTAATTCAAGAGGTTAACGGGTGCATCAGTACAGGAAAAGAGGTGCGTGGTTAGACGTAGTGTACTGGCCAGCTGACGTTCGCATAGGCCAACGTATACCACGCACTCACGCCAGATTCGTCTCATTTGGCGCTCAAGATCTACAAGACGTCCATCCTCGTCTTTAAAGATCGGGATCGTTATGTGACGGGCGAACACAGATTCAGAAGGGGTTACAGTAGACATAATCCTCGCAAAATGGTTCGGCTATGGGCCGAGAAGGAAATGCGTAACCTGAAACGCTTGGTCACCGCTGGCATAAATTGTCCAGAGCCTGTAGAGGTCCGTGAAAACGTCTTGGTGATGAAGTTTCTGGGCGACCGTCAGGGATGGTACGTGTTCGTTGTCAATGACTCACTGTGACGTATGACGCGTGTCCAGGGCTTCGCCACGACTCAAAGACGCGACGATACCCGCGTCGGAATATCCTTTGTTATATCAGGAACTGATGCTCAGCATGCGGCACATGTATCATCAATGCAAACTTGTGCACGCCGATCTGTCCGAGTACAACATCCTCTTTCACGATGCCCATTTGTATATCATCGACGTATCTCAGAGCGTCGAGCACGACCATCCTCACGCGTTCGATTTCCTTCGAAACGACATCAAGAACGTCGAGGAGTTCTTTGGACGCTTTGGCGTCGAGTGTCTTGGACTCAGGCGATGTTTCGAGTTTGTTACCAGGGAGCGGTTGGATGGGGTATCGGAGAACGGCAGTGATGTGCTCCAACGGTGGATCAGGGAAGCTGGGGAACCCACAGGGGACGTTCCTTCTGACCCAGCAAGGGACATCAAGAGTCAGACAACCCATGAGGACAATGTGTTCATGCGGTCGTACATTCCACGCACGCTGAACGAGGTCTACGATCCAGAGCGCGACATCGACGTCCTCAAGGGCGGGGAGGGCCAAAGCCTGATATATGCCGATACTATTGGCCTGGTAGACGAGCATCACGTGCAGGTCAACGGAGATGAATCGTCGGCGTCGGACTCGGACTCGGACTCGGAGCAGGGGCCGGAGCGGAGGGTACCCCGGGGCCACCGGCACGAAGACCGGGAGGCAAAAAAGGCGAGTGTTCTAGCCAGATCGATTGCGGACGGCTGAGCGATTGATGCACAGGAACGTAAGAAGGCCGTCAAAGCGGAAGCACGGGAAAAGCGGAAAAATAAGATGCCCAAGGCGGAGAAAAAGCGCAGGATCAAAAACGCTCGTCCTTGACACGGAACTACGATGATTAGCATATCTAATTGAATTGGCCAGGGCCAGTCCGTGGTAACCCGCGTCTACGAATCTGTCACGCAGCCATGGCTGGCATCTGTCACCGCCTTGATATATTTATACAGTGTGCCCTGCGTCGCCTTGAGAGGTGGGGCTTTCCAAGCTTTTCTGCGGCGCTCCATCTCCGCAGGGGAGATGACTAGTTCAATTGTGTTCGACACCGCATCGACCGAAATCGTGTCCTCATCTTCCACTAGAGCAATCGGACCACCATCCTGCGCCTCCGGAACGACATGGCCAATGCAAAAACCGTGTGATCTGCGTTTGTTCCCGGATCAGATCCGCCGCAACGAATATCCTGATACTCACCCTCCGCTGAATCGGCCATCTGTCAGGCACGCAACATCCTGACCCAGACCGGCACCCATGATCAAACTAGTGGGCTTGAGCATCTCCCGCATGCCAGGACCCCCTTTTGGGCCGAGATAACGCAGGACGACAACTGTCTTTTCGCCTTGGCGAATCGAGCCATTCTCGACCGCGCTAACGAACTCCTCTTCAGTGTCAAACGTCCGTGCCTTTCCAGTGAAATTCAGTCCCTCCTTCCCAGTGATTTTAGCGACCGCTCCACCCGGTGCCAGGTTTCCCCGCAAAATACTGACGTTTAGGATTGAATAAACAGTCATGACTCATGCCAGTGCTCTCACCGAATGTGCCCGGTTGCCTTGAGGGGGTTTCCAAGCGGGCGAATGATATCTTGATTGACAGATAGCTCGCCGTACTCGTGGACCCACTGATCAAGGTTTTCCCCGAGCGTTTTTCCCGTGACGGTCATCGTGTTTCCGTCAATGTACTTGTGTTTCAACAGGTAGTGAAGTACATCTGGATACCATTCAGTCTTTCTTCCGAAAGGAGAAAGGGAAGGCGTACTAGGTACACCGCCAATTTTGCTCAGATCCTCCATCACATATTTACCGCTAGGTTTGAGATCAGCCAAGAATGGGGTGGCGTCCGATGTTCGGGCAAAGTCGTCAACTGTGAGGGGAATCCCGACGGAGTGTGCAATGGCAATCAAATGTAACACCGCATTCGTCGATCCGCCCAGGACCATGACCAAAGTCTGGTTGCGTCCAGGTTACCTTTATGATAACGTGGCAGCAAAAGAGACCCACCATTGCATTTTCGAAAGCAGCCCTTGTCATGATGTCCCTAGGCAAAATATTTTTTTCGATAAGATTCCGCATTGCAACGCCGACGGATTTGCACTCTGCGATCTTGTCTGCGGATTCGGCGGGGAAGGATGACGAGCCCGGTAACGTCATCCCGAGTGCCTCGGCAGCGCTCGCCATGGTGTTTGCTGTGTACATCTTGGGGGTATTTAGTATCGCGTGCGGAAATCACAGGTCACTACCCACACCACCACAGGCACCTGGCCCAGGACATGCATGTCGAATGGTATTATAGCGATACGCTTCCGCCTCGGGGGTCTGTCCATCCTGCAAATACTTTCCGTAGGATTGAAAGGCAGAGATGATATCAAGCTGGGGCTGTCCCTCGCACGAACCGGGAGCGATGGAACCTCCATAGACCATCAGACCCGGCCTGTTAAGCCTTCCCACTATACGAAGTCAGATCAGAACGCGCCATCAACGGACCACCCACGAGCCATGAGCACCCCAGGCATGTTTTTGTCACAACCTGGGACGACGACCATGCCATCCAGCCAATGACCACCCGCGGCCGTTTCCACCTGATCTGCGATGAGGTCTCTTGATTGGAGCGAATAGTTCATCGCCGCCGTTCCATTGCTGATCCCATCACTGACACCAACTGTGCCAAACTGGTACCCGATCATCTCAGACGCGCCTACGGATGCCTTGATGACCTGTCCCAGGCCGAGCAAATGCCTGTTACACCTGTAGCGCGGGTCGGTTTGGAGCGCGTGATGTGTGTCACGGGACTCACGGGTTGCCCTCGTACCTGCAAGAGGTGAGCGGATGGGGATGTGGCAAGGGAATGGATTACCAGACACTGCCTATGCCGACCATCGCCTTTTGAAAGTCGGCGTCGCTGTTGACGCCGTCCGTTGCGTAGAGCATGGCCTGTGCACAACAATCAATAAGTGGTGATATGGATGGAAAGAGGACTGACCTGACTGGCACCTTGATCTTTGGGCTGGGTGACGACCCTGCTGTAGCGGTTCATGATGGGTTTCTCCTCACACTTTGGGCCCGAGGACGAATATGTCCTCGTGAGCCATGCGAGGGGCCTACGGACACCTCTCGATGTCAACATGGAATGGTGAATATTAGTCTCGCCTAGTTTTTTTCCTGATATGTGCTGAGTCAGCCGAAGTGTTCCGTAAACGCTTAACATGAGTACAAACTGTGCTTATCGTCCAATGATTGCAGACGTAGCTACTTTGCGACTTGACTAGCATCATCTACATATTCGTACGCGATCAACCATTCAAACAGCGGATCCTCAAACAGAAACAGATGGCACCCGATCTCCTCGGCACCGCAGGACCCACCGAAACGTCAGACCACCGGCCCTCTAGGGCTGCTTACACTCCACCGGAATGGCCCAGGGCTCTTCCGAACTGCTCGCGGTCGGCATCTGAAAGCCAATCAGACCGGTGACAACCTGCCTTGTGTTTGCGAGCTCGGCTATATTTGTTCGCTTTGTCATTCACTTGGTTGGTCTATTGTCATTGTCGTGATCAACAGGATAGGTGGGCACCCAGGCTCGTTGGTGAGTGGCCGTACCTTGATAGTCGACGGATGGCTGCTCGGGCCA
>JBBPUG010000224.1:0-32798 GCA_038094535.1 Tubosaeta aff. alveolata
ACTTGACATCTTGTATTTACCTTACCTTAGTTGGGCAATTGCTGCCCTTATTTAGGTGAATATAGTTGTGCTCTGTACTTGCAGCACAGTCTGAGTTGGGCAATTGCTGCCCTTATTTAGATACTTTGACAGGTTATGAGCCCTGCTAGCGCACACTAGCACAAACTCTGTGACCTCACACAACTCCGCTTACACAGCGTAATTGTTACCGCATCTCCGATGCCCTCCGAAAACTCCTCGATTGTGGAATGCCCCATTCTACTCGGACCTGAAAATTTGTATGGAAACTACGCATCTCCGCCAAACTCCGCAGAGAAAAGGTCCTCAGAGTCGTACTCGGCATAGACATCTGCCCAGGCGCTAGTACCTCCATCTCCGCAAAACCCCAAAGCTCCGCTTCTGTCACGATCAGCTTAGGAGATGAAGTCCGAAAATGGACTGAGCGAGATGAGAAGGCACATGGTATTATCCAGGATCACATCTGCGACGCCATTCTTCTCCAGACGGAATCCTACACCTCCGCCAAAGACTTGTACGACACACTCCTAGAACTTTACCAAAAGTCGGATCTCCCCTCTGCTTACCACTCCTATTGCCAACTATTCGCATCGGAGTGGGACGGAAAATCCGACATCTCCAAACACATCACATCCATTTGTACACTGGAGACTCGACTAGCAGGAATGAACTACATTGTTGACCCCAAAATTCTCGCTTTTATCCTCCTCCATTCGCTCCCTAAAACCCCAGAGTGGAGCACCTTCACATCATCAGTCATCAACACCATTGACAAAAGCAAGCTCTCCTTCAACTCTGTCGAAACCCACATTCTCTCCAAGAACGTGAGGCTAAAACTCTGTGAAAATCAACTCCGCTCACTCTGCCAGTGCCAAAGGAGAGCGAAAGAAGAAGAATGCAAAGTACTGCGAATACCACCAAACCAATGGACACGGTACGGAGGAATGCTGGAGTTCAAAGTGGTGGCCACAGGAGCTAAAGGAGAAGTACAAAAAGGAGAAGGCAAATGCAGCAGGAGATCCCAATCTGGACACTAAACTGCTGGACAAGAGGAACGTAGCTAGTGCTCATGTAGATCGTGCCTTATACAAACACATTCAGGCCTATGTCTCATCCGATCCCAAGAATTCGCTGGAGAAGACCATTATTATTGACTCCAGAGCAACATCACACATGGTACCCCATCGAGATTGGTTCTCCACGTACTCCAGACTGTCCCCCACATGTCCAGTCCAATTTGGCAATAACTCTGTTGTACACGCAATCGGAATAGGAACAGTAATCCTCCACTCAAGTGTCAACAAACACCGCTACAAAATCACCCTCAGCGATGTCCTACATGTACCGGAGTTCGCATTGTCTTTGATCTCCATACCCAAGCTGTCAAAATTAGGATTCTGCACATCATTCCCAGGGATGTCAAACTCCTGCTCCATAAGGAAAGGACACCGCACTGTCATGCTCGGACATCACAAGAATGGACCATATCATGCTGCAGTAACTCTGATATGTACTCCGGATTCCAGCCTAATCTCTGTCGACATAAACACTCTGCACCGCCAATTAGGACACATCTCTGTACCGTGAATCCAAACAATGGTACAAAAAGGCCAACTGCAGGGCATCGACAAACTCACCGGAACACCGGAGTTCTGCGAACCATGTACCATTGGGAAACTAAAGAAACTACCCTTCAAATCGCATGAGTACCCGCGCACCTCACCTCCTCTGCAAATGGTACACACGGACATCGGAGGTCCAATATCCCTGAAATCCTGTGAGGGCTACAGATACTGGCTCATAATCATTGATGACTACAGCCGATTCCCATGGATCTATTTCCTTAAGCACAAAAGTGATGTCTGCAACACCTATCTCCATTGGAAGTCCGATGTCCAAAACTTTCTCCGCACAGAAATCACTACGGAATGCTTTTTGGACCTACACATCCAGTTTATCTGAAGCGACAGGGGGAGCGAGTACACAAATAAAGACTTCAAAGACGTACTCAGGAGTGAAGGTACAATCCTAGAAACCTCCACACCATACACTCCGGAACAAAACAGACTGGCTGAATGCATGAACCAAATGCTAACACTCCTCACCAACTCCATGCTCGAGGACTCAAAACTTCCAAAGTCCTTTTGGACAGATGCCATGTCCACTGCCATGTACATCTCTGCCTGGAGTCTGACCTCTGCTTTGAACAGAGACACACCATACCACGTGATATTCAAGTGACCAGTCGACTCCACCCTATTCCGGCCTTTCGGATGCATCGGATATGCCTTAATCCCAAAAGAGCAGCAAAAAGGAAAATTCCAAGCCCACGGACGAAAGTGTGTCATGCTTGGCTACACACACGGACAGCAAGCATACAAACTTCTAGACCTAGAGCACTGGACCATCATCTCCAGTCGACACGTCACTTTTGATGAAACCAATACCATCTCCAATTCCGAAGCCACTCCTTGGATTTGTGCATCCGAGGATCAGTGGGAGGGACTCAACACCCATCCGGCACGGACATCTGAAACAACTCCGGACAAGGAGGACGACAAGCAAGCCGCAACACCCCTTCCAGCTTCAGTGGGAGACATTCACGACCCAGATGAAGTTCTCAACCTAGCGGACAAGCTCAGCCAACTCCACCTCCAACCTCCAACTCCTACACCAACTCTGTCACAAACTCCGGTACATCCTCCTGCACAGATGGTCGGAGGAGTTTGCAGGGGAAGCTGTGCGTGAAAACCTGCAAACAGAAACCAGGACTATCAACACACCTTAGACGAGGAAGCACAACGGAAACGGGGGACCATGAAGACTCCGCCGAAGAAGCTGAGATCAAAGACACTCTGGAACCTATGGAGTCTGATGAAGGAATCTCCAATGAAACTCCCGATGTGCCTGGAGCCTTCTGCAGCTCTAATCAACTCCACAATCACATCTTCACTGGAATCACCCATGGACCTATGGAAGAAAACCTCCCAAAGAGCATAAAAGGAGCCTACCAACGTCTGAATGCAGATAAATGGAGATCCACGGTGGAGGAAGAGCTCCTCAGCCTCAACGCTAACCATGTATACGAAACAGTTCCACTCCCCACTGGAGTAACTCCGATTACCTCCAAGCCCGTTTTCTGGATCAAATGCAATGAAAATGGAGATGTGGACCGATACAAAGTCCGGATCATCGCGCAGGGCTTCACCCAAAAGGAAGGCATAGACTATAAAGAGGTATTCACTCTGGTTGCAAACCTCGACTCCATACGGACCATTGTGGCCCTGGCTGCAAAATACAATCTGGAGTTGGACCAAATGGACGTCTCTACTGCGTACCTGAATGGAGAACTGGAAGAGGAACTGTACCTCCTACCTCCAGAAGGAGTGCCCATTCAACCCAGGTACTGTTGGCAACTTCGGAGATTGTTGTACGGACTTAAGCAGGCAGGCTGAACATAGAACAAAACACTAGACAAAAAGTTAGGAGAACTCAGCTTTACCAAACTAAATGCCAAAACATGCCTCTATGTCCTCCAAAAACAAAATCAGGTCTGTTTCCTAGTTGTATACGTCGACGATCTACTCCTTGCCGCCAGCACACAAAGCTTTATGAACTCTGTTAAATCATCGCTATCATCCACTTTCAAGATGCACGACCTCGGAGAAGCAAAATTCATCTCAGGAGTTGAAGTCCGATGTAACCGAAAGCTCTGTACCATCTCCTTGTCACAAACCCAATATGTGCAGACTGTCCTTCAGCATACCGGGATGACCAACTCCACTCCATGTCAATCTCCCATGCTCCACGGCCTGTCACTGCCCGCAAATGATCTGGAGGACAATTCCACAATACCAGAGATGGTTATCAACAGAATCAAGGTGTTGTACCTAACAGTGATAGGTTCACTCATGTACCTTATGATGGGAATGCAACCGGACCTTGCGTATTCCATCGGAACCCTCAGTCGTTTCAGCTCCGCCCCCAAAAACTGTCATTGGAGTGCCGCAAAACGCGTTCTCCATTATCTCCGAGGCACCACAGACATGGAACTCCGATTCGATGGAAACAAAGTGTCACTGGACATGGACTTCCACGGTTTCTCAGACACCAGATGGTCACAAAACCCCAACAACTCCAGGTCCATCTCCAGATACGTTTTCATAAGCAATCGAGGCGCCATCTCCTGGTCCAGCAAGCTGCAGAGTATGGTCGCCCTATCCTCAACTGAATTGGAGTACATCAGACTCAGCAACGCAGGACAACACCTCGTATGGCTTCGGACCTTCTTTGAAGAAATCGGACACCCACAGACTGGACCAACCATGCTTCATTGCGACAACCAAGCTGCAATCATCTTGTGCTGGGACCCGCAGTTCCGCGCTCGGACAAAACATATCCAACAGAAATACCACTTTGTCCGAGATGACCTGGTCAGAAAAGGAGAAGCTGTGGTGCAGTACGTCCCTACCGGAGACATGGTAGCTGATATCCTCACTAAGCCACTGCCTCACGAGCAACATTGGAAGTTCATAAGGGCCATGGGTCTACGACTGCACTCGAGTGGGAGTGTTAAAGTATGACCTCCGGACAACTCTGGAGTTACACACGTGTTAACTCTGGACGTTTCTCTCCTATTTCTCACTCTACCGCTTTCAAACTTACTTATACCTATTATAGTATAGTCATACCTCGTGTTGTTCGCTTGGTGGTGATCCTAGTCCCTCCGAACACATGCTACTGCATCTTTCATTTTCCCTGATCTGGCGCACCTATTTTTGCCTATTCCACTCTGGAGTTTTCCAGAGCTAAGTGCATGCTTGTCTTCGACACTATTTAATTCTTTTCGATCCCTCCCTCTCACCTTAGTTGTGCTCTGTACTCGCAGCACAGTCTGAGGTGAGACCTCTTTTAATCACTTGACATCTTGTATTTACCTTACCTTAGTTGGGCAATTGCTGCCCTTATTTAGATACTTTGACAGCTTTCAAGTCTTACTTGGCAATGGCCAAACGGTCTACTGGTTCTTCTTTCATCACTCTGCATTCGGACTGAGGGGGGGAATTTACTGGAGCACAGTTCCAATCGTTCCTCACTTCAAGAGGCATTCAACATCAGTTGACAGTTGCCAGAGAACCACAGCAGAATGGACGTGTGGAAAGATTTAACCGCACTATCCTAGAAAAGACCAATGCCATGATGCATCATGCATGCCTTCTGAAGGTATTTTGGCAGGATGCAATGGAAGCAGCAGTGTATACCTACAATCATCAACCCATCCAAAGATTGAACTGGGTGACTCCTATTTCAAGATGGGATCCCCATATAGAGAAACCGGATGTTTCATTATTCTGGGTCTTCAGCTGTCGTCCTTACATCTTCATTCATAAAGAAGACCAGAAAGATAAACTTTCCTCTAAAGCCAAAGAAATTATCTTCATTGGTTATCCAATAGGAACCAAGGGTTACAAATTTTACAATGTTCAAGATCGAAAGATCGTCATCGCAAGTAGTGCCACTTTCAATGAATTCTCCTTCCCCAAATGTTCTAAAGGGTATAGCGAACCTGACCTGATACAAATCCCAAATGATGACAATAATGACTTGGAATATGAAGACAATGGAAAGGATGCCTCTGGGGACGCTCAAGCCCCTATTCCAGACATCTATGGACCAGATTTCTGGTTCAATCCTATTATTCCAGATCTGCCACCCAATTAAGATCCACATCTGGAGCAGTTACCGGATGATCCTCCTGATCCATCATCAAGAGGATCTACTCCTCCTATTCCTGGACCTAGCACACCTGTGCAACCTCCTCGACCACCTCCTGAGGAACCTCCACAACTCCCCAGGAGATCACATAGACAGAGAGCTCCAAGATTTGTATCAGACAATGTCTATGGACAAAGAGCTCCAGTTGAGATCGAGAGACTACTTAGGCAAAGAAGAGAAGATCCAGATATAGATGATGATGATGCACATCAAATGAGTGCACATTTCATTTCTGCTATAATATCCATGGCAGCACCAGTGTTTGGAGTTCCCAAGCAATACCAAGATATATTCAAGCTATCAAAGAATCAGCAATAGCTATGGCTGGATGCCTGTAGAGAAGAAATGAAATCTATGAAAGATAGGAAGGTTTGGGATCTGACAGATCTACCTCCGGGTCGTAAACCTATCACAGGGAGATGGGTATTTGTCAAGAAAAGTGATGGACAAACCAAGGCACACTTTGTCGCTAAGGGATTCACTCAAGTATATGGCATAGACTTTGAGGAGACCTTTTCTCCTGTTGCAAGATTTGAGACAGTCCATCTCTTACTCGCACTAGCAGCTCTAGAAGATTGGGAAATTGAAGCACTAGATGTGAAGACCACCTTTTTATTCGGAGATCTTGATGAAGAGATTTACCTCACACAACCAGAGGGTTTTGTATCCAAAGGTCAAGAGACAAAGGTTTGCAGATTAAGAAAGGCCATCTACGGTCTTAAACAAGCAGCCCTACAATGGAACAAAGCGCTCTATAAATCCCTTGAGGATTTGGGCTTCAAGTGCACCCACTCCGATCCTGGAGTGTATGTCTATTCAGACAATGGTGTTCTGGTTATCATCCTTATCTATGTGGACGATGCTCTTTTTCTCTTCAACAATCGATCAATCCTATTACAGAAGAAACAAGACTTCATGAAGAAATGAGAAAGTCGAGACCTCAGAACAGCCACAGAATACCTCAGAATGAGGATTACCAGAGACCGGATTAAGTGGACTCTGAGATTCGACCAAATCAAATATGCTGAGAAGGTCATAGACTGCTTTGACCTGCAGAATTGCAGACCAGCATATGTTTCTCTACCCTCTGGCTGTAATCCGCAATCATCAACAGAAGAATTGAATGCTTCACTCTGAAATTGTTATCAATCGGTCATTGGATCATTGTTATACATCATGCTTGGAACAAGACCAGATCTTGCCTATGCTGTCATCAAGATGTCACAATTCTCAGCTAATCCTACTGAGGATCATCTTCAACACGCATTATATATTGTGCACTACCTGGCTAGCACCAGAGATTTATGCCTTACCTATAAGGGAGAAACCAATTCCGGTTTCTTGGCATACAGTGACACTGTTGGGCAGGAGACCTGGACACTAGACGGACCACCACTGGTTATTGTATATTCCTTGCAGATGGGATAGTCTTATGGCTATCAAGACGACAAAGGAAGGTGACATTATCATCAACAGAAGCGGAATACATCGGCATGACTAAAGTTGCTAAACAACTCACTTGGATCAAATTCCTATTCAAAGAACTCGGATATGATCTACCACCTTTCCATCTTTATGCGGACAATCAAGGAGCTATGTTCTTAGCCTCCAACCCAGCGCAAGAAGGACGGACCAAGCATATTGCAATCCCCTATCATTTCATTCAGGAATCCGTTCAAGAAGGTTTGATCAAACTCTTCTATATTGCCACTGGAGAACAGAAAGCCGATATATTCACCAAGAACCTCACTTGAGATCGATTCTTGAAGATTAGGGACATGTTGTTCCTGAAATCCTATTCCCATACATCATGATTCTCTTAAACAACAGGGAGTGTTGAAATGACTGAACTCTGGTATTTCGGATTGTAGTCCGGAAGTATGGATGTCCAGATTGAGACAGTCCGAAGGTATACAGTCCAGAACCGGATTAACCGGATAGCAGACTGACTCGGACTGACCCAGACTGACAGGATCAGTCATAGATGTTCTGCAGTACTCATGACCAATGAGTATGACTCATGCTATAAAGCGGATTGATAAGCTGCTCAGTCAGCAGCATAGCCTTGAGCATAGCATCTGTCAGCATTGCAGTGTATTTGCAATATGACAGTGCAGAACAATAGGGAGGCAGTGTTTGCTGAGTTTAAACTAGCACAGCCTAGTGCCTCATGGCACACAGCCCTGCATAGCCTGATGCCTCATGGCATCCTCATGCCCCGTGTTGCTATGCTGTATTAGGAAATTCCCATGTGTACCTGAAATGTATAAATAGTTTCATGTATTTACGGTTACAATAAGCTTTTACCTTCGCTTCTTTCATATCATTCTATTGCCCACTATCTAATCTCCAAGGAGATTATCTCTATACCTTCACCAAGCACTCTGCAAGTCAAGTGAGTCTCTTCGCTTGGTGATTATCCTTTCCCTGGCACTGTGCACCAGAGGACCATATTAGGACTTGCCATCCTATCCTGTTCCTTTAAGGGCAGCTTTAAACTCAGCTCGAGGTGCAGGGGGAACAGGTGCAGGGGCAGGTGCTGGTGCTGGTCCAGGAGGAGGGGGAGGTGCAGGTGTGGGTGTGGCTCCTGCTCCAGACATTGTTGCTATGGAGATCTGTGGTGGGGGTGCTAGGGTCAAGGGTTGTGAGGGGACTGTCACTACTGGTGGTGTAGGGACCTGAGGAGGCATGTTACTAGGTGAGATCTGGATAGGTGAACCAAGAGGTGTTACGGCTGGTGGTTCTTCTTCTGGGTCAGAGTCAAAGGCAGAGAAGGTGCCTTGGTGATGAAGAGACGATGGTCTTGGACGAGGGGTAAACAATGGAGTTGTGGAGGTTGAAGGTCTGGGGATCCTTCCTGATCTAGGGCTGCTAGATCCTGGGGTCGATGACTGTGATGATGATGAACGGTTGCCCGATGATTGCCCTAGGGCACGACCAATGGCATGATTGAGGTGTGAAATGGTGGGGGGTGGGCCCTACTCCATAACAGGAGGGGTGAAGGGTGACTCTGAATCTTTTGTAATGCAAAGTGTACTTGAGAGAATGTTCGACTTAACCCAAGAGAGGCGGACGCTCACGAAGAGGTACCACAGCGTCTCTCCTAGCAAGCTAAGTGCGAACCAAGGACAGAGGACGAAGGACGATGATGAGGGAGCACACAAGTCTCGAGAATCACTCGAGGACAGAGAATGAGTATGACAAAGATCGTAGATTCAGAGTGAAGAACTATTGTACAGGCGATCAGGTATTTAAGTGTTCCAGTCGTGAAAGAATAGAATGCTATAGAATGCTATGGAACAAGGGAAGACATCACTGTCATGAGAGAGACAGCTGTGGAGCTAATCATCCAATGAGAGAGCAAAGATAAGAGAAGACAAAAGAAGGAACTGTAAGGTCGAGTCATCTACCTTGGAAAGGAAATGACAACACGAGGGAGTCATTGGAAAGAGAAAGGTGAGAGGACAAGATGACAGTTCGAGGTGCTACTCAGGGAAGGAAGTAAACCTAAGAGACAAAGGTAAGAGTTATCACCCAAAGGAAATGTTGATAGCCTCAAGAGAAAGTCGTAGTTGACGATGAGAAGAGGAGGAACTAAAGGGATTGATAAGAGAAGTGTACATAGACGAAAGAGAAAGAAAAGAATCATAACACAGTGTATCATCAACTGGGGAGATGTATACCCACTTCAAGCGTGAGTTGATGCAAGCAATATGGTGGCTTCTCTTGGACAGAAAGTTCATCAAGGCATATAAGACAGGTATAATCATTAAGTGCATTGATCACATCACACGACGCTTCTTCCTGCATATCTATAGCTACTCTGCCGATTATCCAGAAAAGTAACTATCTGTGTTCTCCTAATTCATTTAGTAGCTAATCTGAAGACAGAGTCCTATTGTCATGTATTAGATTTCTAGGTCAATGCTTATGCCCATGCTGTTTGGCCAAGAAAGCAAGCATTGCTGAGATGGGAAAATGCTATGACATGTTCATCCGGCGATCCCATGTTCGGGTTAATAATGCTGGTTATCAAAAGACTATCAACATAGCTCGCAAATATATCTTCAAAGGAAAGCCAATTAATGGTGTTAAGATCAATGATCTTCTTAAGGAGGAATCTTGGGTTCCTACTTGGGTATGTTGTTTATCGTGTTGTTTTATAGATATTGATGTCACTACAGAACACATTCTCTGAACGATTATCCTCTGAGGATATGTTGTTCAACTTTTTTCTATTGTTTGTGGTTGATCTCCTTCATGAGTTTGAGCTTGGAGTTTGGAGAGCAGTTTTTACACATCTCATGCAAATCTTACATGCCCATGGGGACAATAGAATTGGTGAACTTAACTGGAGGTATGTTGATTGATAATATTGTGTTATTGTCTCATGAATACCCACAGATACTGAGCCATTCCAACATTTGGGCGTGGAACCATTCGAAGGTTTCATAAGAACACTTCAGCAATGAAACGGCTTGCTGCCAGGGACTTTGAAGACCTGCTTCAGGTGTGTTTTTAAATTAACGAAACTGGCTTGAAACGCTGATGCAAATGCAGTGTGCTATCCCTGTTTTTGAAGGACTTCTCCCTTCACCTCATAATGAAGCCATTTTGAACCTGCTCTTTGACCTGGCGACATGGCATGCATTTGCAAAGCTGTGATTACATACAGATGACATGCTGAACTTTTTTGATGTCGCCACAGCTTAACTGGGCTCCTCAGTTCACAAATTCCAAAGGGGCACCTGTGCCACCTATCAGACAACTGACTTCCTCAGGAATCCGCTGTTCGTGCACATTGTCAAGCAGCACTTGTTGCAAAGGACCCTCAGCAGGCTTGAAGCACAAGTGCAGCACCTAAAATCAAGAAACTGAACCTCTCAACTTACAAATTCCATGCACTGGGAGACTATCCAGAGATGATTCACCAGTTTGGAACAATGGACAGCTATTCAACACAAATAGTATGTTTTTCATGATCCAGATCTTCACAACGCTCAATTTACCAACAGGGGGAACTAGAGCACTGTTGCTCGAAACAGCGATTTCTTCATTCAGGCAAATGAAACGAGGGTTGCCAGTATTGCTAATCAAGAGGCTTTTGAGCGGTTTATCACTAGCATCAATGAGGCTAGGAACACACTTGCCACAGGTGTTCTAGCAAGTAAGCCCACCCCACAACCCTGAACATCACCAGAAGACCATTATAGTATGGCTTCATCTACACGGAATGCCCACGACCTCACAGAATGGCTTGGAACCAAAGGGGATGACCCTGCTATTGAGGTATGCTTCAGATTCCGTGCAAACATCAGACTAATACATGCTGAATAGAACTTCCTTCCACGCCTCAAAGATCACCTCCTTGCGCATGTGCATGGTTATGCTAACAATGGGGATGAGTATGAGTTTTCAGACGAAGACCAGAGCTGTCTCCTCATCCACAACAACAAGTTCTTTGAACATCCATTCATCTGCATTAATTACACAATGTACGATCTCCATCAAGAACAGGATTCCATCAATCCATCGACATGGGCCGATGTGATGCTTCTCTCACAAGAGGATGAGCGGTCTCACCCATACTGGTATGCCCGAGTATGCCTGATCTTTCACATCATGGTCAAGCACCAGATTAATGCTCAATCACCATTTGAAAAACTGAAGCGGATGGATGTTCTTTTTGTCCGCTGGTTTCGCCGTGATATCAACTTTGACTCAGGATTCAATGCAAAACAACTCCCACGCATTCAGTTCTTTGACAAGATGAACCTTATGGAAGCATTCAGCTTTGTGGATCCAGATTGGGTTGTCTGTGGGGTACACTTGATTCCTGTGTTTTCATTTGGCATGACAGATGAACTCCTCAGTGACTCCTTCGTACACAATGAGCCATTGGCTGAAGGGTGGACAGCAGGAATAGATTGGATGTATTTCTATGTCAACATGTGAGTACTATGGATGAATTAATGAGTCTGTCTAATTGTTGGATAGATTTGTGGACCACGACATGTTTATGTGGTTTCACGGCAGTGGGGTGGGCCATAGGATTACACAAGAGTGGGATGAAGTGTTGCAAGTAGGGGGGTGCGACTGTCCAGATGATTTTTCTGATGAAGAAAGCAAATTAGACAACAGCAACAACAACGAAAACAGCTCGGGTACTCACAATGAACTGGAGGTAGACGATTACAACAACAACAAAGCCCAAATGCATACAGAGCTTGCTGAAGATGGGAATGATGAATCTGCTGAGGATGATGAAAGGAATGACAATGGAATTGATGGCATAGTTGCGGATGAGGAAGAGGAACTCGATGAGGCAGTAATGGCTGTCAAAGGTTACGATGCACTGTAAGCCTGACATCATGAGATGAGGGGAGCATGCATTATCAGAATACATACTATACATTGTCCTTGTGCCAAGGGAATACCATCTTGAGTCGATTTGAACATTGTCAGCGATGGGGGTACATCCAGATGCCATCAGCAACGCACTGTGTGGGATACTTTGTCATGTGGCGTCAAGTCACGGTGGATGTATTAGGTCCAGAACGGGCTACAAAAAATCAAAGCTAGAACTTTCCACTTCACATCATGTGTGCTTGGGACTCCTCCTCGGCAGTGTCCAGATTACAGTACAGTCTCATATCCAGCACCATCATGGATTTGGAAGTGCAAAAAATTCAAGACATATGCCATTGCTGTCTGATCACTTTGATAGTGATCATTGCCACCCAAATGGTGTACTATTATAACCTGTTGTTTCTAACTCCTACAGCTTCAATACCCTATCATACATCGATCTTGAGCGGTGAAGGATGGATGATAGAGCTTCTCAACAGACATCCCAAGCAGATTCGAACATGCCTTGGCATTGGACACAACACGTTCGATCAGTTGTTGAGGGTACTAGTTCACCGTGGATTTGCCACATCAAAGAACGGCATCTCCGTTGAGGAGAAATTAGGTATATTTCTCTACACCTGTGTAACTGGTCTACCATCCCGACACGTTGGTGAGAGATTTCAACACACAACCGAGACAATCACAAAGTGAGTACTTCAACATTTTTACAGCTATTACCTATCTACCACCCATTAGGTATTTCAAGCGCATGCTTCAGTTTTTTTCTACCCCACCATTCTACACCTCTTAGGTCCAATTTTCAACACAACATACCCCAACTTCACCCATTATTGCTGAAGACCCACGCTTCCATTTCTTTCAAGATTGTATTGGTGCTGTTGACGGCACACATATCCGCACTTTTGCCACTCTCGAGGACCATACATACATGCACAACCGAAAAGGGTACCTCTCGCAAAAACTGTCTATTTGTTTGCAACTTTGAATTCTTCTTCACATATGCCCTCACTGGCTGGGATGGCGCAACAGCTGATGCAACGCTATGGAACGACACGCATACCCATGACTTGCGGATTCCACGCGGCAAGTATCTCCTTGCCGATGCAGGCTTCGGCACATCAGACATGCTTCTCATGCCATATCGGGGTGTCCAATACCATTTGAAAGAATGGCATCAGGCCAATCTGAGGTAAATTTCAACCCGTGTTCTACCTGTTTACTAATCAGTTATAACAGACCACAAAACCAGGAGGAATTGTTCAATCTACGACATGCCACACTTAGAAACGTAATCGAGCATATCTTTGGTGTTTTAAAGCGCCAGTTCCACATTCTCCAGATCCCCCTCAAATATGACATGCATATCCAGGCCCGTGTTCCCGTTGCACTTTGTGCGCTACACAACTTCATTTGCCAATACGATTCAGATGATTTTTTTGACCCAGAACTTGCTGATATCGACCACATTGTTGAAGGTGATGGGGATAGGGATGGCGCCGTTCTTGGTGATGGGCCTGCAGATGTGGCCGAATGGAGGCAGGCAGATATACAGTGTGATAGGATTGCAGAGGAAATGTGGGTAGATTACCGGGAGGAACTACTGCGTCATGGTTTGTAGTACTCATCACCAATTGATTGTAATCCAGGCACACACAAAGTCAATTGCATCAAGCAGTAAAAAAAATACAACGGTAGATTGTAAAACAACAAAGTATCAAATACCACCTGCGGCCCTTTTTGATGCAATATCAGCCAGCCATCATTGTAGCCACTGCTTTCTGTCATCCTCATCACAACAAAAAGTGCAGCCTGTCTAGCATTCCGTTCATCGGCAAGAAAATTGTTGATGTCCAGCCATTGCTCTGATGAGAGCTCTCTGTGCCCACGGATAATCTGCACTGCATCGTCGAAAGCATTGGATGATGATGGTATGATCGTGTGGACAAGATCCCTGACGACCACCGTCATCTCTTGCATGGCGGATCCTCCCAGTTGTTGTGCTTGTGCGGTCGCCGATAGCGGACATGGACGCTTGCATGAACTGTGCTCTGTAAAGGCTGAGGAAGCAGATTTCCTCTTTCCACTAATGCTACTACTGGGTGGGGTACTAGAGGGGGCTAGCGACAGCAAAAGGAAAGTGGACCTAGGAATTGCATTGGTGGTAGCGTTCTTGGTGGCAACAGAGGCGGAAGAAAAGGGGGTGTTGGGCACATTGCCATAGTCATCTGGTGGCACATTCAGAAAGGCACTTTGGACGGCATCTGACTGCCTTTCCTCAGCTGTTGTGAGCTGAGGCAGTGAGCCAAGACTGGGGCAGGTTTGTGGGCAGGTGGCATCATCACCGAGCAAGCTGCTGCTAGTACCTTCTGTCATTTGATGCTCCCCTTCTGCTGCTGGGCGATAAACATATGCCCCCCTCCCTTTGTCAGGGATCAGCGGTGCGACGTGATCAAAATGCACGAACCCTTTGTTTCGAAAGGGCTTTTGCGGTAGGGTGGGACTACAATAGTACATTAGTGGGTCAATTCATCTGGATAAAGTGAGTGGCACACACCTTGACGTATCTTTTCCATACATCGGCTTGTTCGAGCATGATGTTTGCGCCATCTTTGTCACTGTATGTAAACCCCGATGCATTCTTGAGTGAAATCACAGCGTCATAGTGTTTCCTCATCTGATAGAATATTGGTGATTAAATTGATATGATAACAAGTGAAATAAACTCACAAGAGCAAATCTACACTCACATGTTTCTGCATCTTTTATGCCTCCCTCAAAATGTGGAAAGTCATTTGCTAATTGTGAGGCAGCTGCAGTCCAAATGGGCTTCTTGAATGAGCCACCATCTCCCGTTGGAGGGTGTTTAGCGAGAAAAGTGAGCAGAGCGGTCATTTCTTTGTTGGTCCACTTAGCTGCCTGCTTGCGCAGCTTCTGACTATGGACACTTGTCGATTCAATGGGGTTGATAACATGTCCATGGGAGCATAGGGAATGGCCGGATGATACTGATGAGCCATCAGACATTGCCGCTGGATGTTAGATACTTGAAGAGTGTACTATGCCTTGCCTGCACCTGGCAGTGATCCGGACACTGCTGAGGAGGAGTCCCAAGCACACGTGATGCAAAGTGGAAAGTTCTAGCTTTGATTTTTTGTAGCCCGTTCTGGACCTTAGGCAATGTCACAAATCTGCATTTTTTGTGATGGTGCATCTGCAGGATCGCGGCACACATGACCTCATAGACTGGCTGGTCACCAGACTAGGTTTTGACAATAAAGATCATATCATCATCACTATGATCACCCTGACGTGAATACGTAGCTTTTGAATCAAGATCTGAATCTGGATCATGGTATGTAAACGTACAGCTGACCACGGACGATGCAGGGATCTTGTTCTCCTCGCAATATAAATACGCGACTAGACTCGCCTCTTCTCTCCATCCCACTCATTTCCACTCCCGCAACCAGCCCATATGGCCAAAACGGCACCTCAAAGACCAGCAGTGAGGCCTCTCTCCAGCGCGTCAAGAACCTCCCCGGCTACACCACCCCGTTTTCAAAGGCAAGGAGGAACAGCGCACCAAAGTGCAGGCCATGGTCGCCACAAAGGTCAGACCCGATCCCTGCTCTCTCTCCATCCCCTCATCGCATCCCACCAGGGTTTCATCCCCTGCGAATTCGTCGCCAACGAGGTCAACTGGTTCTACCCCCACCTTGGCATCAACAACACCTACTTCCAGAACGAGTCCCCTTCCGTCATCTCTGATCACATCATCGCGCTCTTTGACACCAAGGTCCTCACCTTCACCAAGCGCGATCCCTCCAAGCTTGTCATCGATCTCAAGCACATAGATGACAAGGGAAACAGTGCTACTTTCATCCACACCAGTCCCCCCGGCAAGACATCCACCAAGGGCCCCGGCGCTACTTGTGAAGCCAGGTACTTGCAACACTGTCCCACGACCTTATTTTTGCTCATCCCGTTGCAGGGTCGATGCCTTGTTCCTGGACAAATTGACCCCAGCCAACTGTTACTGCACCTCCGCGACCGCATCACAACAACTCCGTTGCTACTTCATGACCAGGTGCCGCTTCCCCACCGAACCTCCCGCCCCGATGGACGTACTGATATCCGCTCAGTCTCTGACCCCATATTCCTCGAAAAGGCTAGTGAAGATACCCTCGAGATCTACCAGAGAATCATGTGGCAGGTCGAAAGCCGTTACGGTCCCGTCATGGAAGTGTTCAAGGTCGAGGGCACTCGCGAGAGGCGTCTTGTGATCAGCTACAAGATGGGTGGCACCTTCCGCTTCTTCAGGTTTGCTTTCACCTTTCGTCATGGGGCGCTCATTCATTCTCTTGACAGTGCTCTGTCCAATCTTTACCATTATTACCAGCTCTACTCGTCTCGCAAGTATGTCGAGCAGTTCTCCAATGGCATCACGATCATCTCCTTGTATCTCAACCCCATGCCTAACTCCACTGCTGCTCCTATTGAGAGTTCCATCTTTCAAGTCATGAAGGAGGCGTCTTTGCTCCACTGCCTTCCAGATAACCCCTTCTTCCTTAACCCTGAAAACTCGGACCATGCCATCCAGGAGGCCACCTACGCTTGTAAGCATGTTTTCAAGTTCACTTTGTATCCGTCTGGACAGTTTGTTTTTAGACTGTGGCTGGGTCTTTGCGCAGCACTTTTGCGATCACCTTGGACCTGCATAACTCCTTTTGAGATACATTTTGGACGAGTCCAATGCCCTTCATGCCGAGGTCCTCAATAATATCAAGAGGTGCTTCAGGGAAGAGACCTTTACCCAGGAAAGAATTGCCTAGGTCATCCACGTACATCCAGAGCTGGTGAGTATAAACGAAACTGATCACGCAACTCCTCTCATGATGGTGTAGATACACCTGCTCTATGTCAACTTTGCCATGGTCCATTACCCGGCTGTTGACGACAAGTCCCTCAAGTAAGTCTGTGGTCATGGTCCTCGGTGATCATCTGGCCAAGTACATCAGACCGACGCTTTCATACCAGCGATTGCAGAATACCCAACCTTTCACAGACGAGGAGTTGTACGACAAGATCAGATGTACGGTACCCAACACACAGGATTTCCAAGTGCTCGAAAGTTTTTTGATTTCAACAAGTATATTTATTTAATTCGTGGTCGAAAGCCTCGTTGAGCACTGCTTCCCAGACATGTTTTGAAGACCAACTTTTACCAACCAACCAAGGTTGCACTTTCATTCCCTCTTACGCCAGACTTCCTGCCGGAGGTAGAATATCCTATTAAGCCATTTGGCATGTTCTTCGTCATCGGGAACGAGTTCCGATTCAGAGATGTCGCTCATGGCAGTATCCACATTGTTAGGTCGAGGAACAGGGTGTGAGTAGGACCTGCTAAATCTCTTTGGACATCTTGCTGATTACCATTTCTCGCAGGAACTATTCTATCGATCAGAGATTGCTATTCAACGAGAACTATGGATTGGCTTCGACGCAGTCATTGAAAAACAAAGATATACGGGAGGCACCAAGGGGACCATCTTGCCCTCATATGCTTCTTACATCCTTTATGTGACAGACATTGATGAACATTGTGTAGTCTTGGAGCCAGCCCAAGGCTTTGCTTCGAGAAATACGTAGATGTAAGTCGAGCAGATCTGTCATGTCGTGGCTCTAACAAATCGTGGTAGGCTGTCATAGATTTGTTGATACCTGGGCAGACTCCCGGAATCAAGGAACGACTGGTAGATCTGTATGGTAAACCCGAGCTGCTCTTCTTTGGGCCAGACGGTTCGTCTCTTCTCTCATTCATATATCTTATCAATGAGTCCTTGCAGAGGGTACTGCGGACATGATGGACTGGGCAGCGTGTGAGCACACAATTTACACTTTCACTCTGGTCTTTCTAATGTTTCATAGTGCACGTCCGTGAGCGTGGTGCAGAAAGGTGGTGGGAATCGTTTACCACTGGAAAGAGCACAGAGAGACTTGGTGGTGTTCCTTATGATACATATGGAGTGACCTCGCTGTCAATTCGGCAGTACATGTATATACAAGCAGCTCGGCCTCAGAGAGAAAGACATGACCAAGGTCCAGACGGGTGGGCCAGGTGAGCTTATTCTCATGGTTCCAAAGGGCCTCGACTAATGATCCACAGTTGACAGACGGTGATCTCGGCTCCAGTATGTAGACAAGTTTCGCTTTTTGATCGTTGCCTCACCAAACTCCTACTCAGCTCGGACAAGACTATTGCGGTTATCAATGGCAGTGGTGTCCTCGCAGACCCTGCTGGTATCAACTGTGAAGAGCTCACACACCTTGCCAAGCTGAGGGTGCCTGTTTGCAACTTTGACAAGTCCAAGTTGAGTAAAGATGGGTACCTTGTCAAGGTCAAGGAACAAGACGTCAAGCTCCCATGTATGTAATTCATTGATCTCAGTTCCGAGTTCCACTGATGGGAACAACATCAGCTGGCGAGATAATTTTAAATGGTACAGATTTCAGAAATGGGGCACGTCTCCGATTCAAGGCTGATTTGTTCGTGCCCTGTGGTGGGTGTCCAGGGGCTGTCGACATATCAAATGTCGCTGCACTGTCTGATACTGAATGCAGACCTCACTTCAAGTACATTGTTGAGGGTGCAAACTTGTTTATCACACAACAAGCACAGCTCCACCCGTAGAAACGCAGAGTCATTTTGTTCAAGGACTTTAGTGTGAACAAGGGCTAGTCATTCATTCTGTCTCCTAGTTCACAATCATCAACTCTCTTTTAGGTGGTGTAACCAGCTCGTCTCTCGAAGTTCTCGCCAGCTTAACACTCTTGACCGAGGAATATGTTGATCTTATGATCTTCAAGGATGGGAAACCCTCAGAGTTCTACACAAATTATGTCAAGGACATCCAGGCCAAGATCACTGAGAACGCTGCTGCCGAATTCCAGTGTATCTGGCGCGAGCATGCCCATCTTCAAGGATCCAAGCCACGCACGCAGATCTCGGACGAGCTCTCGAGTTCGCTCAGCAACCTCCAGGCTGAACTTGAAAGTTCGGACCTGTTTGACGATTTGTTAAGCAGAAGGGGTGTCATTCGCTGAGCCATTCCGAAAACGTTGGTCGATCAGATTGACCTCGACACTTTGTTGGAGAGGCTTCCAGAGCCATATCAACGTGCACCGCATTCCAGCTGGGTTGCATCGCATTTCATATGTTGGCTTCCATGGTATCGGTGTTTGTATTCAACCTGTTTCATCCAGATCTACAAATATGGTGTCAACGGTTCGAGCGTCGACTTCTTCCACTCTGCTCGCGAACTCGCAAAGTGCTAGCTCCTGAGTGGGCCGGGTAGGCTTCTGGTAATGTCCTGGAGTATTTACACAAAAGCGACCTGTGTATCGTACACGCTTCAAGTGGTGGATAGGTAGAAACGATAATCTCTTCCGATCTCCAGTCTTCCGCCAATAGGCACGTACTTTCCAGTGAACCCAGCTCGATCGAGTCGATGCTGGCACATGGGTCCGACACGTTGATCATCGGAACCGGCGACTCGTCATTGCGAGTCATTCAACGATCGACTCGACTCACAAGGATCAGTAAAAGAAGTTCATCAACCTCAGTCAAATTTTACGACCAGCATTTGTTCGCGATGTCCCATCAGCCAGCAACCTCCCAAATCATCACGTTACCCCCTCTTCCTGAGCTCTCTTCCTCAATGACCTCCTCCCAGTGAGCCAGGATGCACAGACTTCCAAGCCCAGATGTGGGTCCCACTAATGCGATGATGGATGCCCTCCGGTCCTTCGCCCACCAAAAGCTTACGACTAATGATGCTCCCGCGTTCAGCTCTACACTCGTATCCACTACTCGATGCCTATCTGGGTCTGCGAACCGGTATCTCTGGAGGGTAAGTTGATCGCTTGTTAGAAAATGCATGGACAGAGGATTCAACCCTTACCCTTCGAATCATCTGGAGCACGCAGAGTATCCATGATGGCAAGGCAGAGAAAGAGCTCTTCTATCAATACGTTTCTTCATGCTTTCGTTGATCATCCCTCATCTTGTGCTGTTAGAGCGTTCGAGTGGCTTTTTGAGAACCACCCACGGATGGCGATCACTAACCTCCGTTGCCTGGTGGATCCCGTGTGTGTGAGATCCAACGAGGACACAGAAAAGGGGAAAGGCACGTCCCACGGGTACTGGAAGGACTTCCACCGTCGACAAGCTGAAACCAAGGCTACCTCTCAATCCACGTTCCAATTTCCTACACAACTTCAGTGGCAGGGCATCTCGGCCTTCCTTCAAGACCAACGAGGAACAAGAGGAATGGGCGCGTGCTCGGCGCATTGAATGGTCCCGCTCGGCCCATGAACGTCTAGGATGGAAGCTTCTTGATAAACGTTACCGCGCACTCTACGTGGCCGTCGCCTGCTTGTTTGCGGGTCAGCTGGAAAAGGAATGTGATGTAATATCCAAGATCGCTTCTCTGCCCGCTGATGCAGACAAGGACGCATGAACGCTCTTACACTTGCCGCAAATGGGCTCCGACCCCGGGAGGATCGCATGACCGTGTCATGAACATTGCATCTGCAATCTGTCCGCTTCTTCACGAGGCTCAGGTGTCCCCTTTCATTGGTTAGAGAACCTCTTTCTCTGTGTCGACGGCTTTCCCAGCATCAGGGATGCATCTGCTTCGCTCAGTTTACCAAAAGGTGTTCTCACTCCCGGGAGACGTTACATCCGGCCCCCCTGAACCTCTCATGTCAGCGAATCGTTGGTCAGACATCGTCTACTCTCAGGTTCCATCTATTTGCATGAACAAGAACAAGCGCAAGTTTTTTCAGCACAACGAGGAAAGATTTATCAGCTACCTATGCGATATCAAGTCTGGAAAAGAGAAGATTAACGGGGCGACACTCCTTCCTCATGTTCTAGTCATGGAGGCCGTAGAATTACACCAGCGTCAAAAGCACCATACGTTCCCTTGCCAATGCCCTGGAGAAGTGTCAGCGTCAGCTTGCGGAAGCTGAGACGAGAGTCGTCGACACCCAATGGGCCATGTCGCGCCTGTGTGAATCAGGCCGATTGGACGACTGTATCGCGGTTTGCGACGTGTCGGGATCCATGGGCGCCATCTGGGACCGTTCAAGAGGCAAGTCCGCATTTCAAGTCCGGCCCCTCTGGCCCGCGCTGGCGCTCTCTCTGCTCGTGGTGCAGCTTGCGAAGCCGCCGTTCGATGACTCGTCCATCACGTTCTCTGCCCCACCCGAGTTTGTCACGCTTGACCCTGACTACACGGGGGTCTCCCTAGGCGCGATGATCAAAAAGATGAGTCGCGCCAACTGGCAGATGAACACGGACTTCAACGTTGTGTTCCTCGAGCTCATCCTCCCGCTCGCGATCCATCATAAGGTCCCCAAGGATCAGATGATCAAGCAGATTTTTGTCTTCAGTGACATGCAATTTGATGTCGCCAACAAATAGGCGCGATCCGGTGCATGCAGCGGCGGAGTGGAAGACGAATCATGACGTGATCACGGAGGCGTATGCCCAAGCTGGGTACGACGTCCCAGAGCTAGTGTATTGGGACTTGTCCAACCCACAGGATGGACATGGCATCACCATGCCGGTGACCGGCGAAAGGGAAGGAGTCGCTTTACTGAGCGGCTATTTGCCGTCGTTACTCAAGTTGTTCACGGATGTCGAAGAAGAGGGAGGTTCTTGACAAGGGGGGACAGTCTCGGCTTGAAAAGGATCCTCTGACCTCAGTGGAGGTGATGAAGAAGGCATTGTTGAGGAAGAGCTACAATGGACTGGTCATCGTGGATTGAAAACCCATGTGGACTCTTGTATGATTAGGTTGCATTGCTTGTATTCGTATAATTCCAACTCCAAGCAGCTCTACCACAATTTGTTTCACTGTACCTGAAGAAAGATTGAAATTGTAAACCTGGTCATGGATAACGGTATGCAGATCATAGCTTGGCGTTATGTCTCCTTACTCTGTAGCTGGCGTCCATGGCCTTCCTGATCTGTTCCAAGCCCGCGCCGTCCTTCTCGTTCCCCGTAGCCTGATCTCTTCCCTCGTCCTCTACAGTCCTGATTCCATTCTTACCAGCTCTGACACCGTTCTCCGACTTTCCGTCCTCTTTCAGAATTTGGGCAACCAGCACCTTCGGATCGACATCGTCCCCGTTATGCACCCCCTCCATTCGCTCTTTCACCTGTTCGACTCTTCTTGGGTACGCCTTTCTTGCCTTGGTGAGTTCCCCTTCGTCACCCTTGACCTCCTACATCTGTGCGTTCACCCCATCCCGTGTCTCGTCGAGGTACACCCCCAATTTGGCCAGGTCTTGGAGCGTGTCCCGGCGCTCGCCCACACGCTCTTGGCCATCCTCCTCTGGGCCAGGGCGTACTGCGTCGACTTTGTGGGCCCTCTCCAAGCGCGTTCGCCACGCCCGCTCCAGCTTGGCCCAAGCGCGCGTCCGCGGCGCCTTAGCCGCCACAGGCGGACGCGGCAACCGAGCGGCCGCCTTGTGTGCGTCCACACCCTCCCGCTCGCATGCTCTCTGAAGCGGGTTCGCAGGCGTGAGGAGCGCGTACGCGATCTCCTGTGCGGGCGTCGGCGCATTCGGGGGCTGCACCTCGAAATCAGGCGTCCGTCCGTACCCGATAGTAGCTGTCTTGATGAGAATCGCCCTGAGTAACGCAAACGGACGTGAGCGCTCACGATCTTGTTCATGTTTATATGTATGATAGGACGGACGCTGTGAGGCCAAAGACGGGCTTGACGCCCTCGCTTTCGCATCCAGTGAGGAACCTATGGAGGCGAATCGCACCACCGTCGCTCCAGGGAAGGTCCGTAAACGCATGATAAGGTCTCTCTGAATCCGCTATCCGACCTGCCGAAAAGCAAGGGGTCGACAACAGGAACGAGAGGAGCGGCCGCGCGAAGATCGACGTCACCTCGGACGCATTCAAGTTGGGCTGGAGGTCAATACGGGGCCACGAACAGCTGAACGGCACACGCGCACCTGCAGGGTGTGGTCCAGGATGAGCAAGACCACACTGAGCGGCAGTGAGCACGCGCAGTCGGGACAAGATCACACACGCACGGCGTCACCAGTATCTCGTTCTTGACCGAGCGCGGCTCCATCACGCACAACAACGGCACCCGTGCCCTGTCCCACGGCAGCCCAATCTAAGAACAACATGGGTGATCAGCGCCACCGTCAACGCGGAGGACAAGGAAAACCACATCGCGAGGCACACTCACAGCCGTCTCCTCCACCGTCCCGTCCTGCACATCAACCTTGCTGCCCGGCAGCGCTGTATCCCCCGCAAACGCCCTCAGCACCTCCGAGCGCCTTCCAGGCATCAGCGCGCCCACCATAAAAAGACCGACTGAGGAGCACGTACAGCTCGCCTGACCGCCCGACGAATAGCGGCACGAGCGCCGCCGCGCTCGCCCCCCGCGGCAACCGCGCACGCGTCCGCACCACGCGGTACCGCAGCAGGTTGGACACGCACCTACGGGTCAACTGAGGCAGAAAGGCTGCCGCGGCACGCACCGCTTGCTCTCCTCTGTCGCTCCTTCGGCGAGAGACCTCCAGATGCGCGCCGTCTCTGCCGCTGTCGGGTACGTGTACGTCATAAAGTCGGGCGGAAGGTGTCTGTGCGCTGGACGTCGAGGCGGTACATGGACCTTGTCGCTCTTGTCATCGCCAGACGACATGTGGAGCGCGCTGTAACATCGTCTTCATTGTATCAGAGTGGGCGTCGGAAACTGCACTAAACCTTGTTGCGTCGACGTTTGAGTCAACAGTCTGAGGTCCGTCGGATTGGGGTTCGAACTCGGCCCCAAAAACGCGTTCACAGAGGTCACCATGGAAAACGTCGACATGCGTGGGTCCCCGGCGCCCAACGGCATAAGTGGCTGCAATCTGAACCCGCCCGTTTGCGACCCGTTGCCGGTGAACATGTTCATGTTCATACCGCCCATGCCCATCATCGTTGCGCGTGGATCCACCATCCCGTACACACTCCCCGTGTGCTGGAACCCGAGGGGTTCGCCCAACCGCGCTAGGTGGTCGTGGGGGTAAGCCGTTAGCTTGGAGCATAAGGGCACTTTCAGGGTGCATAGTCAGTGGTGCGCGATCGCGAATATCCTCTTGCACAACTGGCGGGGGGAGAGGTTGAGTGACATGATGGTCGGCCTCAGAGTCACAGAAGTTTGTCCGAAGGCGCTCCGGACTATGCACACGGTTGTCCCGAGGCACGGGATCAAAAGGGATATCAGCCACCTGTTTCCGGGGGGGAGGGGGGGACGGTCGGGGAGCGGGTACTTCAGTGCTTATCTCACAACCCCTAGCGTTGTTGGGACGATGGTATAGCTTATTAGCTTCCCCGGAACGAAATCGATATTCACGAGGTAGACTTGCGGGCCGGGGAGGCAAATGAGACGGACGGACGGGCGGTAATGCCATATCTTTGAACGACGTCACCAAAGACTCTGAAGGGGGAGGTGGCGTGGCATGTGTTGATTCCTCGGGGATTTTTTCTGAATGAAGGCTCTCCAAAGATACAGTCTTTTGAGGTCGTATGACCTCAGTATCTTCCTTGACGATAGGTGGCCCAAACCGTGACTAAGAAAGCAAGGTTAGCACATTATCGATTCGACATTGCAAGGATGCCCACAGGTACAGCCCGTGAAGGACGAGTTGGCAGTACTGTTTCGGTCTGAGGCAGAGCGCGCGAGTAATTTGTCTGTCGGGGATGTGTCAAGCAGGCGACAATCAAAGGGTGATATGGGCTTACAGGAGATAGGCAAATATCTGCACGTCTGGTCAGCTCCACCGGTGGTGGTGCACCTCGGTCACCAGAGATATCATCAAGATGTGGCCAAGTATTGAATGAGATCAGTTCAGCCAGGACGTTCAAAGACCTAGAGGCTGTTCGTGGTCCCTGTTAGCTTGTTCTCGCCTGAAAGAGACGGGTTCGCCATTGCTCCCAGACGTGACACTCAGCCCCCAACGGCTAGCGTTTGGTAGCATAGGTGCAGACGCAAGCTTTCCCGAAATTTTATTCCTGGCGCCGATGGGTATGTTTGTCCCGGACAGTTTGACGTTGGATCCGGGAGGTGGAAGTTTTGTCTCGATACCACGCACGGGTTCCTTCTGCGAATAGAAATGGCCATTCTATAAACAATTAAATATGGGACTCCCTTGAGAAACGACTTGATCTGCAGAATGTCGATCCCTTGAACCGAAACGGGAGTCATCAGCTACGGGACGATGTCTTGAATCAACCCCATCTCGTGTTTCACGGACCCCTTCATACATTGGAGCGATGGTCAACAATGGAAAATGGAGAAAGCGCGAGTATACCTCTAGTCGGACCATCGTTGTCTGAATTCAGCATTGCCCTTGGATATCTTGGTGCCTCGTCTTGCGGCGCCGGGCGTCTGGCAGGAATCAATTTTGCTGGTGGATTGGATGACCTAGGCAGAGGGGTGTCATCAACATTCATGGTAACATCATGCACGCGATTTCTTGATGACTCATGCGTGGTATGGGAATCCTATTGTGTCCACGTTGAGGGGATGGCGGAGAAGGACTGCGTCGAACTAGATCTTCATCAGGAACTGCCCTGGTTGAATGACGAATTAATGGCGCAGACGCTGGAGCTGTGACGGCGGATCCAGTAGAATGACCGGCACCACGTTAAGCAGGAGCTTGTTTTGCACTCGGACGAATGTCATTCTGGGAAGGTAGAGCTATTCTTTTCCTTGACATGAGGAAGGATGTTGGAAAGGATGGCTCAAAGACGTACGTTGTGCGTCTGACGTAGGAGGGGTAGAAATGTTGTCGTCTACGTGTACGTCTGCCATTGAGCGCGAGCTTGGGGTGTCGTCACTGTAGCGAGCACTGTGAGAGGCAATGTCGTCTGTACGGACTCGACGCATGCCCGGGTCACGAGGCTCAGATTGCCGATGACTATGCTGAACAGGGCTCTCTGCTCGCGAGAAACAGCTTTTCCTGCCAGAGAAAGCGGCTGCGTCGGCTTGCTCGAGGAGTGTGGTGTAGTACTTGCGGATTCCTGCGAGCGACGAGTATAGGAGGCGGGTGATTTCGGTTCTAAAGAACGAATAGAGAGATGCAAAACAGAATACAAAGAGAAGAGAAATGGAAAAGGGGGAAAAGACAGGAATCCATGAGCGTCCGTGTGTCTATGTGAGGAAGTCGAACAAAAAGGAATGGGATATCGTATGGCGCAGCTCGACTCCCAAGGCTTCGCCAGAGGTCTGCGAGATAATCTGTCCTCCACCTCGGGAAGAGCAAACGCGCCGAGTACGAAGGGGGAGAGTAGGCGGACAACGTACTTAGAAGAGTCGACGACCTTTTTGTGTCCCATGGTAGGTTACGACGCTCGGTTTCTGGGGAAGTAGGGTCGTCACGTTGTCTGCGCTCCCTTGGATGTTCGCGGGGCACACTGTCACGGGACACCCAGATACGATCTCAAGATGCTAGAAGGGCTTCACGGTAAGAAGTCGACAGACCGTCGCGATTATCAAAGAACCCAGCGGAAGAGAGGGGCCGATGGGTGGCGGTTAAGAGTCCCTCTCCTGTGCGAGAGGGTGGAGGTGAAGGTCGATTTCTCCTATTGTTTGAAGAGTGGAAGTCTAGAACGTAGGGATCGATGTGTTGACTCGGTGGTCCTCTCGTCGAGTACTTTCCGTAGAGCAATCATCATAGGACATGTCACAACCTCGGCGCGACATACACGTGGGATCAGGATTTCATTTCTGGTTGTTAAAGGTTTGTCAAGAGGATTATCACGACGATCAAACCGTTCGCTGCGCTTCTCGCGAGTGGCGGGAGTAGTGGACGAGTCCACGTAGGCTCGTGGGTATGGGAGTTATGATAGTAAACGCGACGCCCACTCCTTGGAAATTTGACCTCCCAGACGGGTAGCAATGGGTCATTATGATAATAAAGGCTAGCGTTTGAGCCAGTGCCATTCCCCTTGTCACGGTCGGCACGACTAGCCATTGCTGTAGCTTCAATGATAGACGGGTGAAAAGGATGCACGAACGGCACGGTAGAATCGACCGGTTTAGGCGGGAGAGCGTGCACAAGCGTTCCCAATGTATGCGTACGAGATTGGTCTCCAGGGACTATGCGTTCGTCAGATTGGTCCCGTAGACGCTGGGTGTTACCAAGGTTGCGTATCACTGCAACTCGCCTTTCGACTGCCTCTGCGTTCTCAAGCGCGTTCTCAGCTGCATCCTTAGACTTTGGATAGAGGGCCCTCGTGCAACTTGGAAGAAAGAAACAGCAGCGCTAACGTGGACGGTGACTCCTTTCTTCGACTTGCCAGATCCGTTGGTGCTTGTGATGGGATCACCTCCGAGGACGTCGTGCACGACTTCTGAACGTCGACGGTCCTCGTTGACGCTTCTCTCTACTTCCTCCATTCACTCACGGGCCTTGCCAAGTATAATGGAAACCCAGCGTAGCGGCGATGATTGCACCGAGGAGAGAGGAAGCCACTGCAGGTTTGAGGAGGAAAGGGAAATTTGAAGCACAGGAAGGAAGATGTGAGGGTCTGCGTGAGACAAACAGAACAATAGTGGCTGGGTGGCAGTGCATTCGGGTGGGCAAGTCGGGTGATGTGATGTACGCCTTATACGGCAGCTCAAGGGCTGAAAACCTAGAACGAAGCTAAAAATGAGAAGTGTGGAGGATGTGGGATGCAACTCACAATGTCGAGAAGAGTACACCCACGCGTCTTCACTAGTGCACCCGAAGAGTGTGCCGTCGAGTGTTTCCTCCAACAAAGTGATCTGAAAACATGGCTAGATGTTGCCAAATACGATACGCACGCCGTTGCGGGACATGAAAGCCAAGCTGTGAAGAAACTATGGAGGAATCGGAAGCTGTGGATACAGTTCGGGACGACGAGCTCAAACCAGAACCGGGTGAGAAGGGCGATGGGCGGGGTATGCCGTTAGTGTTGAAGGAGATGTCCTGCAAATGCATGTATATCGGGGTGGCAGTGAAAGGACGGCAGCTCCATGGAAACGACCAACACAACAGGAGGATTGGTGAGCAAAGGTGCGGCTGGTGAGTATAATATGCGCACAAGGGAGGCGGAAAAGCACAGATAGACGTGGTGGTACACGTTTAGCATGTATGATCGGGGACAAGCCGAAACTTTGAAGGAAGAGGGAAGGCGGAACCGTAAGAAACAGTACGATGGTTACGAGAAGGCAAATGGGAGTCGTAAAGGATAGCCCTCGGAACCTTCATATACATGGACGAAGAAAGCCGTTTGGAAAGTTCGGCGCGTTAATCAGGAGATGCGCTCTGGCGAGTGTCTCTCAAGAGACTGTTAATGATCGTCGACGGTGGCATAATACGGGCAAGGGGAAAGATTTCGATCCTCGAGGCTTGTGCGCGTACAGACAGCCTAACATGAAAACGGTGAATTGCTGAGAATCAAAAGATGTTAGGACACATTAGGCATTACATAGCGGTCACCTACTGAGAATGCAAGCAAGATAAAGTGCTTTCCATGGTACAAAGCGTTCTGTGTACAGATAGAGCATCAAAGTCGGGGTCAGGTCGGCAGTAAGGAACTGTGAGTGGCTGAGTTGTCTAGCAACGGCTAACATGAGAAGCCATACCTTGCGTACGACATAACTTCCCCGGACGCCACCAATTGTCTGCAAATACTCTTTCATCGCACCTCCATAGTCACCCATGTCGTAGAGATAGTCCATCGTGTCCAGGCATTGTGGACACGCAAAGGACAATAACAAAGAATAGAAGTGCTTTTCGTACAGTAATGCAAGTTTTGTGCCGGTCGGTTTCTCGGTCAAACGGGTTACCTGCGGGAGGAACGTTCAGCACGGTCGAGCCCAATCCAACTGGAAGACGCTAACGGCTCTGTCATTCCCTAACATATGCACCGCTCCCCATGCAGAAACGACGTCCAGAACACCATGCTCGAACACCCCGACATATGCGATCATCTTGTTTTCCATGTCAATGAGTACGACCTTTGCCGCGTCCGGATCTATGACCCCATTTACGGAACTCAAGGATAAGACATTTGACAACGAAGATGTGTCGGTGGTGAGCTTTCGTTGCCCTTGGCTAGGTGCTTTTGAAGCAGCATTCAAAGAAAGCCCCACGGATGTAGGCGTAGACGCAGGGAGAACCAAGACCACATAGTTGAGGTGGGTGTACAAGGAAGACTTGCGACCTGGGTGAGTCGATCAGCGATCTCATTCTCAGGTACGAAATAAGGCGTGCAGACCTTCGTAGCTGACTACGCCCGGCCTTCCACCGCTGCCTATTCCTACGACTGCTTCGTCTCTGCCCAAAACGACCCGACGCGCCTTCCAATCTGCACAAGCACAACCCAAACCTGCTCCGATCTCATCGACAAGGACAGCTGTGGGACTGGAAGGCTTCGGGAGAATTGGGTACACGTACGTAGAAGAGGTAGTGACGATCATGAGCGAAAGCGTCGGAGGGTCGGCGTCTGTGCGACCGACAGATTTGCGACCGACAGTGAGTCCACCGAGACAGACGCGGGGGCAGTTGTAAATGCCAAAAATGTCGGTTCTGTTGCAATTTCATGAACGATCCGGGGTTTCGGGACGGAAGTGGATGTCGACGATAGGGATTGGTCCGAACGGCGATACAAGAGAACAGTGCCATCCCCAAGGCCGACTGAAAGAAAAGGAAGCGTTGAGGTCAATGCAAGCATAGTAACCTATATCTGCATGACGACCATTGCAACCGGAAAGGACCAGGACGTAGCGTACAGGATGAGGTTTCTCGGTTCAAGTTGGCTGCACTTTGGTGGTGCGGAGGAGAGCAGGTGCAGCCGTCCTCTTGTCCATCTTTCCCGATCCCACATTTTCAAGGTGGACGAACGCACGTTATCCTCGTCCTTGCTGCACCTGCGAGTCAACGTTGGAAAGGACGACGAGGAATAAAGCGACGCACCCCAATGGTGATCAGAACACCCATCTCCTCCGCCATATGAGTAACCCTCCCGCCCACATGCGCGATCCAGCTTGCTACAGACACGAAAGCCTGGTTCAAGAGATGGAAGCTTCCGCGGATGTCTGCAACAATTGAACCAGGCCGTGAGAAGAAGAGATCACTGTAGAGACTTCTGCAGCGTGAGCGACAGACAAGTCTAGACTCCTAGGCGGAACCTTGAAAAGCTGAGGCGGGCTCGTTGAGTCGTGAACATCCTTGATGGGTTCGGTGTCGAAGAACGTGAACTGCCTTAGACTAGGCAAGCGTTCTACGTAAGTGAACCATCTGAGTTGAACTCGAACGGCGTAGCCTGATTGAAGTTGTGCTCAGCACGACGGCCAACTCTGCCACTGACCAACTGCATCGTCCTAGTCTCCCTCCACCAAAGCGACGCTATAAAAGCCCAGGTCACCCAAATTGATGTTTCTCAGCACTGAACCTGATCTTGGTCGCAGCCAACGGTTGTCCTCGATAGCCTTGCCCCGCCAGTTGAACCAGGTCCGGGAGTCATCCCAGAGCGTTCGACTTTGTCGAGACACCTTTCATGCCATCTCCCCATTCAATAGTGGGAGACGATCGTAACGACACCGTGACTACGAACGAGACGACTGGTGCCTTGTCCCCCAGACCATCCGGATCACTCGATCGAGAAGTCTTGCAACTCATCTGCACGTATCAGGTACGGCTCGGAGGAACAAGAGACTTGCCATACGACGCCATTCGAAATGCGCCGGAGCTTTCACTGTCCTTTGTTTCACTGCGCTGCCGGCTTACGCCTTTGGAAGGATAATTAATCGGATGGTCTCGTTCACTATACCTTGTCAGCGACAGTGGATTCTCCGGGCGAGACCATGTCGTAGTACGTGCACGATAGGTGACATTTGAACTCCTCAGATGGAAGACATCCAAGTCCGAGGTTGTCTACGGCGCGTGCCAGCGCGGCTCTCATGGCAGGGTCCAAATGCTTCCCATCACGAGCGTACTGTACCTAACCAGAGAAAGTATAGGTCCCAAACAAAGAAGCCTCTCTTTGCCGATCAAAGCAATGTTGTGGGTACCGCAGATCAGAATGACGCGTATAGTCTGATCATGACGCTCGGGGTGCGAGTGCGCACAACATGGACAGGTGGTCTCCTAGGACGTGACGCACGCAATGCATTCACGGCGTCCGAGACACGCATCGCATCGCGCTATGACGACGTTTCCAGCTGCTTGCTGCACACATATGGCTTGCTTGCGCTCGTCGCCGGATAACGTTACCACAAAGTTTCGGTTCAAGGTTGCTGAGGCTCGGATTCGTTCGTCGTGAGACGTGAGAAACGTTGTAGTCCATGTTGGCGGAAGCTGAAACTACGTAGTACATAGGGCCTTACATGTAACGTTCTAAGCGACGGGAGTTGGGGACAAGTCATACAATTGTATCGCAAGTAATTGTAACGCCTAGTTAGATGGAATTTTCAAGACACGAAGATGAACTATCATGGGGTACATCGCTACCGGAATGACGTTCAGGTTTCCACCTGCACCTCAGGCGGGAACAAGCCTGGAGGCTCATATAGTCCCACTCCCTCTTGATCGAGAATGTGTCTAATCTCCCCTATCTGCCACTGTGCACTCTTGAGGAGGGTATCGGCTTCCTCGAATTCATCCGCGACCATGGATTGCATCATTTTAAGTTCAACATTGCGCAGTCGATAGAATTGTAGGCGCGCAGCAAGCGCATCACGAGACGCTCGTGCGAGCTGTTCCATGCGGAGAGAGTGGAGTTTTTCTACCTCATCCGTGCTCTCGGCTAATACCTGTGTTTGGTCAGGGCAAGGAATACCGTCGTATTGGGATCTCACAGATGTCAACACCCTCTTTATTTTTTTATGCGGAACAAGGTAGTCTAACTCAAGGGAGCCCCGCTCATCTGATGGCGTAGAAAACTGAAGATGGGTACGCTTGGCGACTTGCGGGTTTTGAACATGCTTCTTTGAGCTCGGTTCCCCTTGGGGGGGGAAAGACTCATGCAGTGAGGAGGAATGAGAATCCAGTCCCGTTGGTGGAGGGCTGGGTATCACTAGTTTTCGCGATGAGGACGCTGTCGGATTGGACATCGGTGAGGACAGCAGGTCAGCGTAATCTTATGTAATGCGATGCGCAACGTTTCGGGCTACATTACATACCACGCCCTCCGGGCATTCCTGGACCCTCACTTCACACTCGAATGTTTATATGCAGCACTGTATTTCATACTAGACATGAGACATGAGGCCAAGTTTTCGGCAGGAACCTTGTTTACACATTGGTAAGACTAACAAGCAGGAACATCATAAACTGTTTGTAGTGGTACATATCGTAGGCATAGTGAACTGCATGGGACAACGAAGTACAGATGGAGTAAAGGAAATTGTGGTAAGATTAGGCAAATGCACAGGTATACCCTCGGGAGGAAGCACTGGTACCCATACCCGTCCAATATGGTACGAGTAAATCTGTGGGTACCCTAATTGCGTACCCATACCGATACCCGTACTCCAAGGACCCGGGGGTCAGCCCATACGCGTTGTCGGCGCAGTTGTGGTGGT